>VWPV01023783.1:0-33375 GCA_013389885.1 Geococcyx californianus | reverse complement strand
CCAGCCCTGTGATACTGTGATAGGGTGAAATCCCAACAAGCACTACAGAGAGACAATGTAGTTACTGTGCACATCCAGAGCTGACTGTCAGTTCATGCTGATGTCCCTGATGCAGGCATTCGGCACTGACAGCAGAAAGCACACACAGCGTGTTTGGTACACAAGGAACCCGTACAGTAAGATGAGAGACTAACGCGCCATGGCACGCAGATTTAAATACCTGCATAGTCTGCACAGCACAGATATGAATCACGCACTGGCCTCCAGGAGAGACAAAAAATCCCACGTGTTTTACCTTGTGAGTGGATATTTCTGGAACTTAGAGAGAGAGATGTCTATGTCATCTTCTGCCTTAAAAGCCACCACATTTGGAATGACCTTGGGACACAGAGGTTTTCTCCTTCACATCTGTGTATTGCCTGAAGCACTCAGACTGTGGCAGGATTAGGGCCTCTGGAAAAACCCACCAGGAAATTAATAACTTTGCATTCAGACAAGGATCGGGGCAGTGCCTTTGATAAGCCCGTGGTCACACAGGGAAGACAGAAAGAAAATTCAAAATGAATAGCTGCATAAAAAAGGTCATTATCGCTCCGGCGGGTCTCGCGCCTGTACTGCAAGCACACCCAGCTGGACAGAGGCTGAGCAGTCTCAATCCTGACATTTCCCAACTGCCGGGCTCAACTTTTTGACTTCAAACACCGTCTTCCAGCATAATTTGTGTACGTGTTTGTGTAGCTGTATTTAAAGTAGAGTAACACTTCAACGAAAACAGCTGCTGTGACCTTTGCTTTGCACATGAATTTTCATTCAATCTGTCTCTGAAGCAACATAAGAGACAAAGCGTTCTTTAAAGGTTTAAGTAACTAATTCATATTTAGAATTTCAAGAGAACTAGGTCTGTTGCTCTGTGAGAGCCAGAACACCTGCAGTTGCAGTCAAACACTAGAGTACGTTACCTATCTGTTCTGTCAAAGGCCTGTGAGAGACAAAGGAAATGTTAATTTTAAGTTTACAAAGAAACAGAAGGAAAAAAGGCAGTGTGGAATCCTACAGGCTTCCTGACTTTCCTTTAACTTTCAAGGTCTTGCAACATTTATAAGGTTTATGAAGATCTTGAGTCTGTCCTTGCAGTCTCTGAGGAGCTCCTATTCCTTGGTCTTGTACAACTCCACAGCTCTTGAAGGTCTCCACAGCTCTTGAAGGTCTCCACAGCTCTGGATACCCCTGAGTGACACTGCTTATGAAACCTAAGGGGCAGCCCATAAGTTCTTTTTTTTCTTACATTTCTTGTCTTGCACAAACGACTGAAAGTCTACACGGGATTACAGATTACCTCACCTAAGAGTTAACCTACGCAAGCTTTCTCTCCCTACGGCTCTTTTCATCAGGCAGGATTTCTGAAAGGCGAGGCACACTTGTTTAAATGTAATCTCATAAAATTGTTACGCTGTTTGGCGGTTTTTTTCTTTGTTTTTTTTTTTTTTTTAAATGGGTCAACTCAAAGAGGCCAATGGCTTGGACAGCGCTAAACTGCTGTCAGATTTACTAGGAAATGATTGCATGAATAATTCCCTTTCTAGAAAGTTGTGTAAGTGGTAAACACTGAGTTCAGAACATGCAGGGTGATGCTTTAGGTAAAGCTGACCAGTTCTGTGTCTGGTAGCTTGGGACTAAGGAACAAGCCGACTATACCTGTTTTGCAGCGAACAATTATGGGGTGCTACATTCCAGCAAATCTATTCAGGCTCAAATAAGCGCCAGAACCGTTAAAGAAGCCAGAGAAACACGGAATTTTAACGTGAAATATTTTCTTTCATTCCTGATGACCACACAGTAGTTTGAACTAAGAAACACTCAGTGAAGAGATGCGAGAGAACAATGTCGCGTCTCTCAGGTGCAAACAGCCGACCAAAGCGAACTTTTGTGCCAAAGTCCTGGCAATAGCTATGTTCAACTGCAGTACCCCTGATTCAAAGATTAACTTGGCAAGAACATCCAAGATTCAACAAGTAGATTGCTCAAAAGCCCAGCAGCAGCAATTTATGATCTAGAGTTATGTAAAAACATTATGGGCCAGAATTTAAACTCAAGCTTTTCTGAATGCTCCATTTCAGAGTAAATACTACCCAAGCAGATGCAACCCCACTCACAGAGACAACAGAGAGCCCAGTACTATAATGGTAGATTTCGGAAAACCTACAGGGAAACTCTATCTGTTCTAAAAGTGATAAATTTTTATTTCCTATTTTAGACAGGGGCAGGGTGAATCTCTATTTGCAGCTCGTTATTACCATTGCATTCTAATTGTTATTTGCATTCTAACTGAGGATGCCTGACCTACAGCTTTCAAGCTGTGAGCAGCTCGTTCGGACACTTCACCCTGGCCTCTGCCGAAGAGCGAGAACTTCAATCTTCCCAACCTAAGTTTATAGCTTGGAATAAATATTTGCTGTTTGGTTGCCACAGGAAAAGACTCAGGTTGCAAAATTATTACAGCAGTGGCAGCAAGTGAGTGACAGTCACCACCCTGCCTCTACTCCCTCCCCTCCACAACACGAGGGGCGCTTGCGTAGTCATACGGCGCCGAGACCTGCAATAATCAGGTCTCTCCCACCAGTGGATGAAGATAGGTCATCCACATGACCATAAAGGTCAGATACTTCAGGTATAAGGATTACAAAGAAAAGGGATAAGGCCCACAAAGTTTATGTTACCTCCACAGAGCTGCGAGTAGGGCAGCGATCATACCCATCTCCTCTGCTAACGCTGACGCACAGCATTATTAAAGCTTCGCAAAACGGAAAAATGCAGGTAGTTTTCTCTAAAATCAACCACATTGCTTCCTGATCAGAGGAGGCATTTTGGAAAACAGAAGGACATTTGGAAGACTGCTACCTCCCCAACTTCAAATGTAACTTTTATCAGGTTATAAAATATTTTCACAGAAACTATGTTTTTCTGTTTTCTGCAGGGATTACCTTGGTAGTTTCAAGCTCCTGCTATTTCAAAGTCTCTTGGAAACTATACAGCAGTAAACTCCACACACCAACCAGGAAACATTTCCAGCAGGGAAAAAAAAAAACCAACCCAACACGCTAACACCGTCTCTTCCAAGAAGCTGAACTGACAAGTTTATTTCTTAGGACCCAGCTGAGTAGGATACTTCAGGATGTATTTCAGCAAGCACAAGTGGAGGCCTAGAGAGTTCAGTGGGGCCAGCCACCTCTCCGACATTTATATATACACTTAATTACCCTGCACAGAACCCCTTGGTGATTTTTTTACTCCAGTTTGTCTAGGTTCCTAAAACAATAAAAATGTACAATCTTCCCAGGTGACCTCTTGAAGACTTCAGGCAAAGGAACTAAACTTTGAGAAATACATCACCTTTGAAATAGCTCACACTTACAGGAGTATAAAAATCAGTTACACACTACAGGACTGTAGCTGCAAAATAGTTCAGGATTATTTTCTTCGTCTAGTGTAACCTTTTCAAATCAAGTTTCAATTTCATGCTATCAGAATATATTTTATGACTTTTTCCAGTTCTGGCCACATGGACCACTACTTTCAGGATGTAACTGTCTGCTAATAGAAGAGAAAAATATTAAAACAAGTAATGGTACAATCAGATCACTAGGATTAAGATACCCTACTGAAAATTTATACCAGCAGAACCCTATGAAATATACTGGACTTTTGGATTGTTGCCCCCTCTCAGCAGGCAAACCTACTAAACTAGTTTCAAGCATCAGTTACTGATAAGCCACCTTACTCAATGCTCTCGTTCAAGCCTATTTTTACATTCACATCAACCATAAGATCGTGTTACAAATATGTGAGTAACGAGAGTTGGGGACCAGAGTTAACATTTTGATGATTCCTAAATTTCTCTTCATGGCTCCTATCTTCCCTTTCATATCCTCCCAACTTTGACTTCACTACTCTTNGGTGTAGGTGCTGGGCCATAGGTTGGACTCAATGATCTCAAAGGTCTCTTCCAACCTTACAATACTGTGATACTGTGATAAAAGTAAGTGAGGATTGAAATCAGGACTGTTTTCATGCGCCAGGCATCACTGGATTAGGATGTGTGATTTTCAGCCTTTGCACCACGGCCATAATATCGCAGCAAAAAGCAAAGAAAGCTTCCCAACAAAATTTTTCACATCACTGCCAGAAAACTACGCAGGGCATGCAAACTGGAAAAACCCCAAACCTCCCGGGGGCCAGATAAAATCTAACAAAATCGTAACACGTTAGAAAGAGAGCCTACTGGATCCCTCCTTATTTCTTCTTGCAGACACTGCAGGACCATTATCCCATACATTTCCCAGTGTTTCACTCCCTTTCCTCTCCCTCTTTCTCACTCCTTGAGAAGGTTCTTCCACCTTCTTAAGCTTCCATGGGATAACACAGTCATCGCCAGGAAGACAGAACCGATAAATCCAGATTTGTTACTGAGAACAAAAGCAAGACAGGGCAGTTTATTTGGAGAGAGAATGACATGAAGAGACTGACCAGTAGGTACTGCCTGCAGTACCAGTTACGAGTCTGCAATTTCCACCTAAGGTTTGTATCCTCTTGCACTGCGCTCTATCTGGAAAACACTGAAAAGAAGATTCCTGCCTTGACCAACCTGCAATTTAAGGCACAACAGAGCTTCTCATCATGTGGCCTTGTCCTCACGCTAACCTGCAAAGATTGTCAAATGATCCTCAGTGCAACTGAGGCCGATTCCCTCCCTGGGATATAAAGGACAACAGGGAGAGGAGTTTTCTCTGACATGAAAGCCTCGCTGGGAACCTCATCTGTGTAAGGCCAGGGGTTCTTTTTCCAACAAGATGAGGCTCTTAGAGAGAGCATAAAGAATATGGCTTTAACTGTGATAATAGAGAGGATTTGTTCATCTGTCATCTTCCAAGAAAAATAAGAAATAAACACCAAACTTCTAGTTCTCTTATGGTTCCAAGGTTGCCTGCATTTCCATTTTCCACATGGGAGTTCCCTGCCCCACGCTGAGATGTCTCAACTTTTCTGGATGTGAACCTTGCACGACCATCCAGCAGGCCTGCTGGACACCACGCAAACCTTCACTCCATTCTTGAGCGTTAAATAAACAGATATATACTATAATAAAAAATTAAATCTGTGTGTCAGAGAAGAACAAAGGGGGCTGTTCAAGAAAACAGCAAATATCTGACCTTATTCTGCTGCGTATTAATCTTTTCCAAGGCTTTGAAGTTTGACAGTGCTATTTCACAAATTCCTATGAGGCCGCTTTATTGCTAGGCTAGAAATCTGACTGCAGAAGTGAGGAGGAAAAGAAAAGAAAGATCTCCAAACAGAGAAGAAATATTTCAGTGTGACCGGCAGTATTTCTATTTCTTGCTGTAATGAATTTTCTGTATCTTGCAAAAAATGGAGGGGATGTGACAACTTCCCAAACAAATGGAAATAACTCAATCCCAAATCTTTTGTGAAAAATCATCTGCTCTCCTTGACTTTCCAAAAATCCCCTCTCTCTCCTATCATCAGTGAGTTCAATAAGAGTTTGTAGGAAGCATAAGTTGATTTTTCAAGCCACGATTTGCCACCTCTGCATTTTTTAACATTTTTTCTCTTCCCTGTTCTTTTCTATGTGGCAGTTTTGTGACTTTTTAGTAATGCCTTGGCCATCTTAGCAGCACCGGTGAAAGATAAAAAAATTCCTCTTCGAGCAAGTAAACCCCTCCTTCATGTGACATAGAAATGCTTACACTTCATTAACCTTTATTATAAACTAGTGACTGGAAAAGTTACTTTGCTAGAATCTACACTATGGTTTCACTCTACAAACCATGAAATGTCAGAACGCTAAATTACAGTGAAATACTGCTCACCTCCTTATGAACCCAAGATTAATGACACGGTGCGGATGGGAACAGCAGTGCTAGTAGGAGAGCAACAGGTCACCGGCACTTCTAAAACAGCTCATCAAGAACAGGCAGCAAAAGATCACAGATGGTAACCCAGAACTAAAACCCCACTTCTCAACCTACCCATCACCGAGACATCGTATTCAACCAGCAGAGTCGCCTCCTGGCCACATTGTTTGAGAATACTCATTGCTTCCGCGTGCGTGGTTCCCAGCAGTCGGATGCCATCAACGCTCAGGAGCCTGTCCCCGGGTTTGATTGTGCCCTCTCTGCAGGGGGAGTAAAGGAATGATCTTTATTAATAGAAGATAAATTGATTTGGAGATAATACCATTTTTATGCAAAGCGATTCTCTCTCGCCCTCTTTGACATCCACACCTCTTGCCTTACCATTTAACATTTACTTGGACAGTGAGAACATGCAGAGGGCGCAGAGGAAATTGCTTTAATCGGGAAGTCAGCAACTGGAAAACGACTTAACGCACAGCTAAACAATCAAGCCACGTTAATTACAACTAAGTATAGCTTCTGCTTCAACATACGCTTTCTTTCTGCCTTGTCCACACAACTCCTCTTTCATACGTAAACACCTCCTACCTCTGTATTTTCTTAAAAATAAATACAAGGTGCAAAAACACGGGTGAAGAAACAGATTGCAAAATACGAATGTCCATTTTTCTTCCTACCTAAAAATAATTTGGCTATAAATGTACACTGCCCCCCACGTGTGTCCCATAATGCATTCAGAATTATAATAGAATAGGAAGTACTAATGTTGTCAGCCCAAGAAATGGGGGGAAAAGCATGGAGGATGAGGGTGAGAAGAAAGGGAGGGACAAACCAGAAAAGCGCTCTCAAAACATTTGCCTCTCCATTCCCACTTCCAAGGTCAAAAATGTCAAAACTACAGAAAATCATCCTGTTTTAAAGAAATTGTTCTTTAAATTTCTTTCATTGTTTAAGGACACAAACGTCATTTTTGAAAATATAATTCACACATAAAACCAAAGTGAATATTCTGTGTTTATAGACATACACAATAGCATTACATACAAATACGTTCATTGGGACCAAACGTAAATGTGGACTCAAAAGTTGTCCAGGTGAAGCTATGTGTGAACGCACATGTAGTTATGTACAAATGGCTTAAAAATAACATAACAGCATCCAGACACACAACAGTAATTTTCTAAAGTGCAAGAGAAAAAAATTGGGCTGTTAAGAGTATAAGAAGCATAATTAAGACCTCCACCAGTTGTCTGAAGGCTGCAAAAACCCCATGCCCTGACCTCTTGTAGGCACTTTTGATTTTTGAAAGTGTTTAATGGGAAAATCTTGAAACATGCAACACCACGATGTGTTAAACCGCTGCGATTGCCTATTACTGTTATCATCATTGCAATTAAATGCGTAAACCATGAATTTCAATATATCTGCTTCACTCCAAAATCTAACTTCTGTCCCAAATAATTCACCTTTCTCCATTTCTCTTTCACACGCACTCCAAAGAAAAATGGATTGTACCTGTCAGCAGGCCCTCCAGGTCTAACACATGTTATTACAACAGGACGAGATTTATTTCTGTCATCGTGTGCTCCACCTATAAAGAGAGAAGTGAGAGAAAGCACACCTTATTTTATGCTTTCATTTCCAAGAGGGAAGTCTAAATCTTGCAGTGTACACACTTACAGATGGGCTAAAAAGATCAAAACCAAGCCAAGGCATTAATATGAACCTCTGCTGAATTTTATCTGAAAGAAAATCGACCTACTGTATGGTATAGATGATTCTTTATAAAATATTTCTTAATAAATATATCCTTTTCTTAGAACCTCTACTCTGCATATCTGATCTCAGGGTGAAAACTTCCTGTTCTGCAGTGTTTGCTGCACAGAGGAAAAAACAGTCCTACTTCACGTCTAGGCAGAATAACAAGTGGCCACCATGGAATTTAAATATTCAATAAAAACCCAGTTTTCTCTGAAGGAATTAATAATTCAGCATTGGGGTGTATTATTTATCAGCTGCATGTTTTCCTCCATTCTCCAAGTCAGTGATAGTATTTTTGTTATATAATTCAGGCTATTAATCAGATTTCGTACCTCATTTATACAAATACAATGTGTATTTTTTTTTTTTAAGAACTACAATCTTCCTGCTGGTTTCAGTGGTCGCACAATCCGATCTTACGTCAAAGAAAGTTCATCACGCTCTCGGCATAGTTATTAGTTGTTGTTCTTTAATAAACAAAAATTAGAGCGGTTCATAAAGGCAGTACATCAACGTATGGAGAACATAACAAATCACAGAGTTTTACAAACTGTAAGCCATAAATCTAGAAATAATTTCTCAGTGCTATCAAAACCTACTGTTTTTTTTTTTTCTGATTTAGAAAATACAGTCAGTCCAAATTTAATAACTCACCTCTTATTACAAATCCAAAAGTATTCCCCTCTTTATGTAAAGTAACTTCCACAGTTCTAAAGATGAGACCTGATCCTTGTACAGCTAAAAGAAAAAGATTCCAACACTTAATTATTATTTTTTTAATTACACACACAGATTTGCACCTTTTCCAATTTAAGCTAGCTATTGTGCTTCTGCTCACACAACTGGAATGACTCCACAGAACAGTCAGATTAAAGACCTGTAATTAAATACAATTAATCCTCTTCTTGAGAGAATTTTAGGCCAGATATTTTTCAGGTTGCCAAAGGTTTGGAAGAAGAGCCCTGGATGCCTACAGCAGGGACGGAATTTGAGCCTTCCTGTTTAAACTGTGGCATAATTTTACTTCTTTACAGTTAAAGAAGAGAGCTAGAAAAGACAAAAATATGTAGAGACACACAAAAATGACAAATGAAATTCTTGGAGCTACCTATGGTTGTTCAATCATTTATTTGTATTTCTTGGAATCGAAACAGTCAGGATTTTTAGGGTGTATCTCTAATCTCAGACTGCTAGATAAAAATGAAAAAGGTATTTTGTATCATAAGGATTTGTTATTTTTTTTCCTTTTTTAAAATGTAACGTGCTCCCTCCTTATAGGTGAGTGAGTAAAAATGTCTGTGTCTTCTAGTTGAGAGGACACGGTCTCAAGCTTCGCCAGGGGAGGTTTAGGCTGGACATTAGGAAGAAGTTCTTCCCTGAGAGGGTAATTGTTCACTGGAATGCGCTGCCTAGGGAGGTGGTGGAGTCACCATCCCTGGAGGTGTTCAAAGAGAATTTGGATGAGGCACTTAGTGCCATGGTGTAACTGACAAGTAGGAGTAGGTGTAGGTAGCAGGTGTAGGTGTTGGGCCATAGGTTGGACTCGATGATCTCAACCTTAAAGTCTTTAACCTTTAGCAACAACAAAAGGCAGACGTAAAGCAGGAATGGCTCGCATCCTAGTTCGAAACACCGAGGTGGCTCATGCTGAAGTAGCAGCTGGATGCTCCTGCTGTGAACACTGCCAGACAGGGAAAGGAAGCACCGGAGAGAGTGGGATTACTAGTGCTCAGCCAGATTTAATCCATCATCATTAAAGTACTGACATTTCCCACCCTGAAACTATGACAGTCCTTTATCTGCGGGGGCACCCATGAGAACAACAGCAGAATTTCATTACGTACGGGGCAGGGAAGGAGGTGCCAGGACTTCACCACGTGACCTACTAGAAAACTTCTTCATATAATGAAGGCACTGTGTCTACACTGTTCACTAGAAGCTTATGGAATAACTAGACTGCTAATTATCTCCAGCTTTATTAGCTATGCTGGTATGATGGTGTCAGAAATTCTTATGAGTTAAAGAAAAACTAACGATTGCTACTATAATTTAACACATCAAAATCCTGTTTAAGTGGACAAGAACGGCACACATGCCAAAAGCGGGTGACAAGGAAAGAATCCCACTTCAATAAGTAAATGCAAAGCAACATTCATAGAACAACTACGCCTCCAGCAAAATAATTCTGAACTCAGCTGACTTCTTTAATTCAAATACTGTGGTTTTGAACACAAAGTTATCTCACCATAAGCAAATGCTCATCAACAGAGAACATTCAAAACATATTAAGGTGGTTGTCAGGAGGTCAGAAAAGCTACCAAATACATAATTAGACTAAGTCTTAAGCTGCTAGAAAGCAGTGGGGAGTTAACCCTTTCCTGAGCTTTAAAGAGAGTGATGGATTGTTTTGGCTTCTATTGCAATAAAAGTCTTCATTTAAGGAGACAAGAGCTTCCTAGCTGGCTCTGCAAGCTTTTCTGGCCAAACACCAGCAAACCGGACCTTCTCTCCTCTCCAGTAAGCAGAACGAAGGAGTACACACTCTCTTAAATGTAAGGCTCATGCCATACACTTTGGTGCCAGGCAGCCACCTGCCTCTCACTCCTTCGCTTTGGGTCCCAGGTTTCCAACTCCTCATTACCCTAGCTTTCACTTTATACCCAACAGCCTCAATTCCTACTGATTCTCTTATGCAGACACAGAGTCATAGATTCAAGGACAAAAGGAAAAAGCAGGGACGAGGCGAGGAAGATGTTCAGTGGCACTCTGTGACTTTGGTACCTGCATAAACTTGTATTTTGAAGACAATCCTGCTAAGTGTTTCAGTCACAGAACTCTTGCAGGTTTATGTGTCCCCATAGCCTATCCCATTGGGTCTTCTGCTCTAGAAATAAGATGTTGCCTAAAACCGATGTCAGAAAACACTGGAAAAGTCCCAGAGTATGTTGTTTATCTGGGAGAGAGGGAGGGTGCTGCAAGTGAAGGGAAGGAAAGAAAAGGTAGAGGCACAAATCACAGTTATTCATCGGTCTCATCTCAGAAGTTCTTATTATAACAAGAAGGACTCTCTTGCTCTGGAACGTGTTTAATCTGATTCCCAGAATTCAAAACTGTAAACAGCTAAACAAAGCGACAGTGGGGGTTGACAATTCTGCTCTGCCATTGGCTGGATTTATGCTTCTAAAAAACCTAAGTGTCTCTGAGAGAATCCCCCCTGTCCTGTCAGTTCTTTCATACTGCTTCCACGCTCTGTGACAAGTCAGAAGGAAAAATAAGAAGAAAACAACCACTACCAAAAGTGTAGATCAGCAAACACGCCCATCTGCTATTCTGCAGAGGTTTCAGTTTGGTCTGATATTACTTACAGACTGGAGGCAGCTCATACTCCACTTCTAAAACGACCCTCTCGCCAACGTTCTTGAGCAGACTGATGATCTCATCGTGGCGAAATTTGGTCAGGTTGATTCCATTCACAGATTTGATGTAGTCGCCTACATCCAGCTGATCACTCCTAGAAGTACACGTGCCTTTTGTTAAGGACAGGTCTGCTGACCCCAACTAAATCCTTTAGGGTGATAGCAAGACATAATTTTTCCATTCATTTAGATTAAAACAAGTTTATCTTTCAGAAACTGGCGTTTGAGGAGCTAAATCTAGTCTAGCGTGTTGAATATTAAAAGATGAACATTGTTGCATTATTAATTTCTGAAGTACAAAGCCAGCTGTTCAATAAAGGAGTTGGATGATTTGACTGGTTTGGGTAAAGGAGCTGGGAAATCATCTTCGTCACATCCCCAGCCTTTCTCTCTCTTTAGGAAGCTCTCAAAACTGCTTTTTTTGACAGTAGTTGCTTTCACAGCTACCATCAGAGCTACAGCAGACAGGCTACAGCCAAAAGTCTACGTTCTGCTCAGTTACTTGGAGTGATTCAGCTTACACTTTATCTTTTGAGTTGTTTCACTTATGAATAACAGCTTTTCGTTTCCACTGCAGGAGTAAGCAAGGCAGCTATGACTTTAAACTCATTTTTATCATAAAACCAGTTGATGAACGGTTTTTAAAAATATTAAATTACAGTGGTATTATGTTTAGTTTTTCCATATCATTTTTTCCCATCAGTATTTTATGCTTCTTCTCTCAAGTTTTTCTTAAAGGACAAAAAAATAGAGAAATAAAATGCATATAATTTAAAAGAAACTTAATTAGTCTTATGACAACTTTCAAATATCTCATTGGTATTTCTAGCTTTTGTCAAAGTAGCCTTGAGGGAAGAGAGGGACCAGCTGTTGCCGTTTCTCTCTGAGTTTCTCCGGTCTGATGAGCTGCTATTATAGATGCATCTAGTCACATATTTGTTAGTGACCTTTCTGATGTGGTATGTATTTCTGAAGCTATCACATCTTATAATGCATTTTGTGGCTTGAGATGTGGTTACCTAGCAGCGATTCCTCCTTGACGAAGGTTAGATACTCTTGGTTTCCCATCCTTGTCGATTCCACCCGATACTGTAAGCCCTAGGGTGGTGCCTTCTTTTTTCATTAATTCAACTATTGTCGAGCCCTTGAATTCCTCTGTTGAAAGAAAATTATTGGCATTATTAAAACTTAAGTGATAACACAGATGTCGCCTTTCTAAAATGTCATCTACTCCCCAAGAAAATCATTGTGTATTTTAATAAGAAACAACACGTACATCTGGAGCTTCTTTATGTTACAATTCACAAGTTCTGTCTGCAAGGCCCTGCATATAGATAAATCTGAGATATATGCTCTGTAAAAGGTTATTAAAACCAACACCAGTGTGCTACTATGCTATACAGAACCAATAAATACAAAGTCTGGCAACACTTAAAATTAAAGGTAATTGTTTCATGTTTTTAAAAAGCTATCTTTTCTCATTTTCTGCTTTCTCCCTTCGAACACTATGTTTTATAAAGTACTTCAACTGATTAACTAAATAGAAGGAGGAAAAGACACAAGAACATAACCATACTAGAAAATTTTAGATTCAGACTCTCTTTGAGGACACTAGTAGATGTCACTGCTAATCAAAACAATTGAACATAACAAGAATCCAGATGGAAATCAAATATATTAGATCCTAACAGCTTTATTCCTTATTCTTACACAAACAGCTATGCACTGTAATTCTGTGAAATCTCTACAGAATAGGTATAAAGTAAGTGAAAGGCTTTCATAGTTACAGTTTTATATACAATTTCGCTCACATGCTGAATAGGACATCCCTTCTTGTGCTTTGCCCATTCAGCATTCTTGGGATATCTCACAGACCTCAACAAACGCAGGTCATCGGCAATGGAAAGCCTCAAACTCTCAAGAAGAGACATCCTTATTGCACACAGCTGGACAGGGCAATCTACATATGCAGAGTTCCTGCAGAGCTGCAACTGTTTGGAAAGCCACAGGTCAATCATACCTCATGTCCAGTGTTTCTAGTCAGAGCAAACCTATTAAAACCACCAACTGTTGAGATATTCCGGAATGAATGCATGAAGTTCTAAAGATCCACCCAGAAAACAATAACGTCCTGGAAGGATCATCCACCTCTCTAATCACTTCCACATGACTGAAAAGATGACCTAATACATCTTGATCTCCAGACAGAGAACAACTGCCCTCAACGAGAACTGCCAAACTTGAGCAACACAGAGGTAACGGCTGCAGCCAGAGGAAAACATTTAGAAGAACCTCCAGCCCTGGTGAAATATCCTGTAAACCGTGGTAGTACTTCTAACAGAGTCAACTGCTGAATCTTAGACATAAGACCAATCTCAGACATAGCATCATCCTATGTCATGTTCCTGCTCCTTTCTAGGTGGCTGGCAAGGTTTTCTTTTGATTCTGGCTGATGATGACCTCGCTCAGGTTATTCACATTTGTACCATGACAGAGCATGACTCAAGTGCTCCGGCAAGAATTTTCCTATGCTTATAAAGCTTCTTCTAAGACAAAATTCTGCAGCAGCATGGGTTGTTGAAATGAGTATTTAAAAAGTGAGAGATATATCTGTAAAAAGATAAGACCGTGCAACTGTTCAAAACATGTCTCTATCCAGTCAGAAGCAGCAGCTGCTTGGTGTGTCCTCCAACTTGACTGACACTAAACCATCATCTGGCATAATTTAGAAGCTACTGAGTTTCCACAATGTTTGCTCACATCCGGCCTTTTTGACAGTGCAGAAAGAAAGGATGTGATTACCTGCATCTGAACATGTAGACATGTTGCACAGCTGTAGGAGACAATATGGACGAAAATGCTGCTTTCAGTTTTATACAAACCTGCAAGTATTCATAATGATTGTAAGAGTTAGTAATGGTACTTACTATAACCAAACCCACTGCACATTCGTACTCGTGATGGGGGGTGGTGTTACACACATTTATCCCGGGTTTATTGAATTATGAGATCCGGAGTCAAAAGGAAAATTCCCCTCTTTCCCCCACATCCCAAACCGAATCCGTCCTTTGTGCTTCTCAGTAGTACAATCTGGTTCTCAGGACTACAAATTAAGAATTTTTTTTTAAAAACCCAAATACTTTGCTATAAGGTGTAGACAGGGCATCGACAGTGCACGGCACACTTCATCTTTTGCCGTAGCACAGCACTGCCGTGTGCTTTGATTTTTCATTTAGGTTCTGATTTTGCAATCCAATGCTGAAGGGACATGTGGAACAGATGATCCATGCAGCGTTTTAAGCTACCTAATGTTTATCCAGTTCCCTACAGCTACCAGCAAGTAACGTAAGCGTGAGGTTTGCTCCTTCTCACCATCTATTCTGACAAGTTTCTGTATCCTCTGCCAACAGAACAACTCTAAACACTCTTCCTTGGTAGGCAGGAGGGAAAGATGCATCAACAATGTAAAGGGAGCGGCAGTGTGAAACGCTCCTTGCTAACTGACAGGTAAGGTCACCTAGGAGTATGCAACAGTTTCATTATGTTTGCCCTTCTGACAGATTTTGTAGCTTTTGGTTTACATAATCATGGCAGGAAGAAATTAAGCTACCTAAGCTGGTTTTGCTTATAAGAGACTGTTATCCCTGGAAGCAGCGCGAACCAGGCCCATCTGATACCCCAGTCTCTCTGCTTTTCATCTTTGCCGTCTTAAATCGCACATGATTACTTTTCTTATAATGCTAGATATTACATGTTTACTCATCTGCATTGCTTCAACATTATTATTACAGACTAATCCCATGGGAGTTATGGAAATGCCAATATCAGAACAACCCTGGGACTCCATTTCCAACCCAACAAGCAACCGCATCTGTACACGCCATCGCCTGACGATGCAAGGTCAGTCTCTATTCTCTAGTTAACACAAAGCTGTGCTGCTCCTTGGGGTTAACAAATCAAACTGCTTCGTGTATCACCTCACTCCTAATTCGTTGCTTATGCCAATCAGCAAACTCCTAATTAGTTACAAGCCCCTGGGGTCTGTTCTTTCCTACTTGTACTCCCACACTGCTAATAACATTAGCATAGCCAGCATCAGAAGGGAAGGCAAAGAAGTTATTTCCAGTTTTCTTATAATTTATGAGTTACTCAGGAATTGAATTTACAAGTTTTTTGTTTAATGGTAAACTGAATATAGAACATGAGCTTAAGGAACGTATTCTTACTCCATAACAGTTTATGAAGTATCAAATATCAGAACAGCACTCCTGCAGTACAGCTCTGTGATATGAACCAAATGAATTATTCTGAAATGAAACTCTGTAGAGAAAGATGGCTCCAAGTCTATAAAAAGCCCAAATCAATACCATTTTACGCTTCAGTTGGAGAAATGCACTCGAGAACTTTTTCCTTTCCCACCATTAACAATTCCAGCAGCACTCGGCAAAATGCTCACACTGGGTCCTGCCTTCCTTTGGCCTGGGGAGGGTTTTGGGCTTGCCCTGGGATTGCCATCACTTCCTGCTGCTGCAGGGGGGATCCTGGGCACGTACCTGTCCATGCTGCACCAGGTACCCTACAGTTTTGCCTGGCATACACCTGTCTCCTGCTCAGGAATCCTGCTGAATGCTGGAGACGCGCCCAGAAAGGGGAATGCAAACGTGCATCCGTGCAGCAGGGTCAGCTGGGGTAACAAGATCGTGATCTAGAAGACTACATGAACCCTTCACAAAGCAGGGGAAAGCTTCAAAGCCAAGCAGATGCTCAAATACAAGATGAGGTAAATCTTACCGTAAGAAAATGAACAAATGGAATAACTTGCAGGCAAGTAAAATCCAAGAAATATCTTGTTAAATTATTTTTTCTTCAAGGAATATAATTTCATGATAAAGCTTCTACAATTTTATACATGATCAGACTTTTTGTAATCTCCTACTTTTTGTTATAGGTAAAAAACATGTTTTAACGAATAAAAAGCATGGAAAATAAATTGACTCATGAGATTCCTGAACCCGGAATATTATTCACTTCTTCAAAAAGAACATTAAATCTTAGACTGCAGAAGAGATTTTTTCATAGAACAACATTTGAAAGCTGAGAGAACTCTTAATCTGAAGTTTTATCATCTATTTTCCATCTTCCTACGACTTTATATCTTAATTTACATATTCAAGTAAAACTGAAAAAGATCTGCCTTCATTCCAGATGTCGAGTGTCTCTTCTAGCCCTTCTGTGAAAATCTAATTTTAAAATCCATGAATGTGCATAAAATCTACAGGATCACGGCTGGTGCTTGTATCTCCCATCTAGTGAATGACTTCATTCGGGGCATAAATGGAACTTAACCTAAAAGCAAAAAAAAAACCCCAACTTGCTTTTATCGATCATTTCCTACCAAAAGACATACATAATCAATAAGTAAGTAATTGGTAAGTCTGCTGAAAACACAGTCAGTGCTGTCCTTGTATGGGTTTTGCCTGTACGTCAGCAAGAAATTCTGCAGAGGAAACACTGCTTTACATCGCAGTCGGCATCTCATGGCTTAATAAAAACTCACATAAAGTCAATTTTTGAGAAACAGATTATCAGTTCATTATACTGTGGACATCGCATCTACTCGGTGTCTCAGGTTCTGCGGGGAGCCATATTTTTCTGAGTGTGACAAGAAGGATGTCAAGAGATGATGAACCCTTTGCTCCTTGTTGCCCTTTCCCTGACCGGCTGTCGCTCACTCCTGAAACACCACATTGGCGAAGAGAATCTGAAAATGTGAATCTGATCTCAATCTGCTCCGTGCCATCTCCTCCAGCCTCTGAAGGGACAAGCCCTGCATCAGTCCTAGGTCAGAACCCAGCAGCAGAAGACAAACTGGCATGAGGTGCAGCAGGGCACAACTACAAGGCGCAACGCACCGCACGTACCAACGGGACTGTAAATTTAAACCAACAGCAACGCAGGTTGCCTCGGGTCTGCAGGCGGGCTAACGCGACTGATCACTTGCATAAATGTTGTAAAATGTTGAACCATTTTCAGTACAAGGGAAAGCAAGGGAGATAGGTAAGGCTCAGGCACTTGCAAGGAATTGTCTATAATAGACTCAGTTTATACCAGCACCTGTTTTGGTGCTATACAGAGCTTTAGGCAATCCTGATTTTCTTTTCCTTATTTTTCTTATTTTTCTTTTCCTTATTTTCTTTTTTCCTCCCCTTTTTTTTTAACTATAAGAGCACCTACAAAATGACTTTGCCATTCCAGAAATACTATTTAAAAAACGAATACCTTCCACCAATGCTTATAAACTGGAAAAAACCTTGACTGTTGCCCGGCCTAGGCATGAAATTGAAAAGCAAAGAATGTTATTTTACGATCAATCACAGGCTGTGACACACAGGACATGATTCCAGAACTCACTGAAAACACCAGGCCTGCAGGACACGGCAGCACAGCTCACATCTGCGTTGGTTGGTTTCCTGCCCAAAAAGAGCTGAGTTCTTAACGCTGTTTGGGTACGTTTTTCATATTCTAAGACACAGAAACAGATATCTTGGCAGCCAACTTTCTCTAAACCAAAACGGAGCCATTCAACAGGCACGGTCTTATATTTAGTATCAAACGTTGCGTTTGGAACTCACTTTATAACTAAAAGACAAGAAATGAATACAAATAGCCCAAATCTGAAATCAAATAATCACCAACAGACAAAAAGTGGCTCTTCATTCTTATTGACAAGAACCTCATCAATTTCTCAACAGAAGAGTATCAGATATCAGATATCTTCAGGTATCTCAACTGATACAGGACGCGCACAACACAGTAAGTCCAGTATTTACATTACAGGAGAGAGATGTTTAGTAGGACCATAGGAGCAACATCCTTTCTACAAGACCAAGCATTCTTTGTGAGTGTGATAAAGAAGAAAAGACAATCAGCTGTTGGGGAACTGCCTTTCATTCTTTACAGTGACCCAAGTTAAATAATTTACATTCCTAAGATGTATTATTTCCATCCTGCAGCCTACAGTACCGTTAAAGCAAACTGTCCCGGGGCGTCTCTGGCATGAGCACAGCCACGCTTGCAATGGCACAGGGTCAAGAGCCAACATCCAGCTTGTGTTTGAATCCACCCCTCTTCAACAGGAGCGAGAGAAAATGTGTCAGAAAACAGGAAGCCAGCACGCCGTGCCACGGCATGGTGTGAAACAGTTCTCACAGAGAAGCGGCTTCATAGAGTAGGAGTAAGAATCTCTGCACAACCTGCGTACAAGGGATACTGTCATAGGAGGATGCGAAAAAGGCTACTTTGAACTTAAGAGAGGGAAAAGTGGTCCATGGAAACAGTTGTGTGAGAAGCAGAGAAGTTTACCTGGGCTAACTGCAGCAGAACTGCAGACCAGGGCGGGACCTGGATGGCCACATGGCCAGAAGCTTCTCCAAGCAAGACAAGTGCTGGTGAGGGAACAACAGGCTTTTTTGTCCTCTGAATAGTCCTGCTCACAGAAACTCCATCATGAAATAGAAGTTTCAACTACACTTTTTAGTTTGCTTTTGCGTCCATTATTGGGTTGCAAAATAATGCCAGAAATGAAATAAAGAACTTGTGTTGATACACAAAATAATCCTAACATTCCAGTATTATACCTAAAATAATTTAACATGCTGCTTGACAGATACTGCACAGACAAAGGGATTCACTTCAGTTATCTCAATACAGATGACAGCACCTGAATCTCCTACAACTGGAGCTGCCAATAGCTTTTGTTCGGGACCACTTCTGAATTCTCCTCCCTGTAGTTTGTGTTTCATGCTGCATCAAGGGCTGTAAGTATCGGGCCGCACAGTCAGAACAACAAGAAGTCATTGTCTCCCTATATTTTCTGGAGATGGCTGGTGACCAGGCTTATGGGGGAATAAAATGAGCAAAACCTTCGAGGAGATAGGTGAAAACATTTTTTTTTTCCATTCCACCTAGTATTGGACCGTGTGGGAAAGCCCAAATGTGGGGAAGGGCAAAATCACAGCCCCTGAGAAAGTGTTTTAAACTGCCATACCACTTGGAGGAGTTCTTATTTTTAAGGTATCTTTCTGTCATTGTTTGCTTTCTGTTTTCTTAGTTTATATAGATGTGGAAGGTGGAACGTAATGCAGTGTAGAACATCTGTGTGGAAGGAAATTGAAACCACACAAGATTACAGTTTCATAATCCCCTATTATAGGTAAAGAATCAAATTACAAGCTCGAATTCTTAGAAGTACATTGAAGAAAAATCGACATATTTTAATTTAAAAGGGTTTAGAAAGTAAGATATGTTTCAATTTTAAGTGTCAAAAATAACAGAATTACTACACATAATCCCTGAGCAAATCTTGGCAGAGAAATTCAATTATAGGAAAAGTTATTCATAAAATTAGAAAACATTACAACAGTAAATACGAATATTTTAATGTTACTGTAAGGAGAGCACATTTAGTGGAATCACAACAACTAAACCTTTTTTTTCATTATCGCCTACAAAAAAGATATTTTAATGTTTTCATGGTTGGCATTTTTTGAGAGAGTATCTACGCAATGCATTAATTAATCACTGCCTGCATGCTTGAAAATCTGTGGTGATCAACTTCAGATCAGAACCCACTCTACCCTGAAGCACTTGGCAGGTTTCAGCAAGTTCAAGTGCTTTTCTGCTTCCACATTATCTGTGGTGGCAGACAAATTTCTGAACGTGTGTGTGGCCAAAGCAGCTCACTGCATTGTCATGGTGGTGCTTCCTAAAGCAAGGACATCGAAGGGTAAGGCAAAACAAGTAAAAAGATGAAGGACTTGATGGTCTCAGACTTCACAATCTTCAACAGCCATTACATGGATTTTCAGAGCTCAACCCTCTGCTTCCACACAATGTAATTGATTTGCTTGGGTGGGGAACCTTTGAGCAGGATCTTACATTCAGACCTATCTCAAATTTTATCTCCCACACAAAACACATCTCCTTTGGAAAATTTTCTTTCCTGCTATATCTAATCCCATATTAAACTCAAGAACGGTATCAGCAGTGCTACCCTGAACACGTCTGTACGTCTCTGCTAGACACTATGGATGAAAGGAGGACAGAGCTCCATGACTTGAGTCTTCTCTAGATTTCTACCTGAGTAGGATGAGGACTTCAGTAATCCTCTTCCCTTGCCAGTGGAAATCCTGCCGTGCTGATCAGCACAGACCTTCAACACTGGCATAGCCCGTTGATTCATGAAACTTGTTCCCATAGTTCTGACAGATCCATTTCCAACTTCCTCTCCATTATGTTTACTGAGAAATTATCAGCAGAACTCTTTTTAATTAGCATTTATTTGCACTGAGGTGACGCTATTTGCAAAAGTGTGGCCTGACTGTTACAGTTCCTCTGCTCTCTACAGTTACCAAAAGAGATAAGGCACGGCAGATTCGAGAATTGATTGCATTTGCACATTTCAAGGTGAGAAGGAACCACTGAGAACAGCTTTCTCCCTCATCTCCTGAGTGACACACAAGCAGAGAAACACGGTATAGTGATATCTGCAGCTTCAGATTATCTTTTAAAGCATCACGTGATGGAAAATCTGCTACACACGCAGGTAATTTCTATCTGAATTGGAGTAAACAAGCCTTCAATCCCAAGACCTCATTATCCTACCACGACTACACTCGGCATCCGTCTGCAGCTCCAGAACCTCTCAGCAAATCACCTCCTAAGCTTCTTTCTATTTTAGATTAAGAACTGCCTGAATTGCTTTGGGTTTTGCCATTTAAGATGCTTTGCAGCTTCTTCCAATGTTTCAACATCCTTTTGACCTGTGCCTATCAGGTAAGTTTAGCAACAGCGCCGTTAGACCCTCTTTTTCCACTTGAGCCATCATTTATTTTTACTGAACATGCTCAGAGTTGCCTGTCACAAAGCATTGGTTTTCCTTTTTAAGTCATTAAGCTGGGGTCACTCATGTCAAGGCAATGTTGACACAGTAAGGTTCAGAAAAGACTATAGTAACAGTGTCACTCCTTTTTAGTTAAATTACTGCACAGTCATTCAAATAATGGGTGGTGAATTTTCAAATACATATTACGATGGCTGAAATTTGGAGGAATGGTCCAGGAGAACTTTTTCTAGTACTTGGATTGCGGAAGAGATATTTTAAATTTTAAGAGGTCACACGTCTTTTTGTTTGCAGAACATACAAAGGGTTTGTCCAACACTCCACACTCTGTGTGGAATACTGGACAACCTTTGGATAAATGAGAAATGAATAAAAAATATGAATGAGAATGAATGAGAAAACTGGAAAATGAGAGTGAATACTTCCTATGAATTTTACCTTTTGTCCTTTGTGCTCAGTGATTACTCATACTTTTATGATTTGCTTACTCTCTACCTTCACGGGAAAACCACAACCCAGAAATGCCACTTCTAGAAGATGAGAGTTCAAAAATAGGATGAAAGAATGCATAGCTATGAATGTTCTAATAAATGATCTGATAATGACTCATCCTTGTACTTACTTCAGTCTCATATAAAAATAAAGTTACAAGGATGGCTTAGGGATGAATTTAATATGCAGCAACATCTGATAAATAGGATGCACTGATTTTTTTTATTAGGTGTTTACAGTATAAAAAATGCCTGTGACAAAAGGACCACTAACTTGCTCAACATCCAGTATGAATCAAAAAATATAGTTAAAGCCAAAGGAAAAGCAGGGTTAAAGAACTACAAAACAAGTTAGCGGCTTATATTAATATTTGCCAAATCACATGAATAGTGACGGCTTTAGCTGCCCATAAGCATTTAAAATCCACAAGGATTACTATTCCCGTAGAAGCTGTTCACCACCAACAAAAAAAAGAATAAAAAAGAAAAGGAATAATTCAGGCATTTCTGGGCTGCTAACCTGAGCTCCGTAACTCTCTAATCAATCTCTGTACTTATTCCCTAAGGTTTAATGTATGCATAATGGACTAATGGCAAAGAGGAATGAAGACAGATGCATTCATTTGCATGAACTAACTTATTATATAGTCAAGCTTGCTGGAAAAATCACTGCAGCAAAACAGTAAAATGCACAGCTGCAAGAACGTACCTATGTGATTTCTTTTCCCATCCAAATTGCCGGCGTGTGCCACAGAATTAGCACAGAAATGAAACTGCCCTGTATTAGCACCTAGTTATTACCTCTTAGCTTGTGGTACAAGAGGAACGTTTTACATCTTCGGGTCACTTTAAGAAGGTGCGTGCAGTTCTCAATAAAAATCTGAATGTGAAATGTAGGTAAAAGGGCTGCGTTATCCTGGAGCTGCGGGAAAAAGACTTTCCTCTGGCAAACTCCAAAACGTGATGAATGTTTCACAGGAAAGTTTTTCAGCTTTTCTTTCAACATTTCCTCTTGTCCTCTAGAAACTTCAGGTGAAAAGGAACAAAGATGATTACACCTAACTGCCTCTCCAAATATGCGATGAGCGAGGGAAGACAAGCAGTCAATCAATGTGATTGATAAAGCAAGCTTCAACTTTATTGCTCCAAGCCATCTCTTATATACACAATCAGTTAATTATGCCTACTAGTCATTATCTTATTGGCCAAGCTCTAAAGGTAACATTAACATACTCCTCCTACTTGCGGCTACAGCTTCTATGTTACTTCTTCTTACACCCGGATCTCAGCTCCTCTTTAGTTGTTTTATCTCCTTCCCAAGGACAGACTGTCCTTGCCGACTTGCCAAATTATGCTGCCTCGACAAGTTCTGTCCCTGGCCTACACGGCCGTATAACCTTCTGACCCTGACTTGCACAGCTCCTCTAAAGACCCGTGTCCTTGCTCTCTGAGCCAATTTCCAACACAAAAATATGAAGACATGCAAGCTATATATGCTGGTTCACATCTACTTCAAACACACACCTTGTTTATCACGCCTATCGCAACGGCTTTCTCTCCTGTCAGGGAGCAAGAGGTTAAGACAAAGACAGACAGGTAAGTGTCTCTATGAACCGAAAAAATAGCAAAAACCTTGATAAAGCTTCAGCTAACCACTGCCTGCCCGGAGGCTTCTATGACATCCTTCATTTCAAGCAAAATGCAATGTACAGAATCGCAACAAGGATGCTAACGGGAAACCATGAGCATGAGTCAAAGCATGGCTGTTGAAAATATTTACTCGTTTTAAAGCAAGATTGTCTGTGAAAAAGAGCTGTCACTCAATCAAGGCTGTTCTTAAACAGAAGGCAACTGCCTGCTTGTGAGCACTGCTTCAGGTTGCCGACTCCATGCAAAAAACTTATGAGACTCGACGGTCCCAGTGTCACCTCTCCTCCGCCTCAACAAAAGCATCCAACAGAGTTGCCCTAATTTTCTCTCAACATTTATAAAACATGGTCAACTGTTGTATGGATTTTTCTTCTAAGTTCGCTCTGCATAAACGTCTGGCAGGTGGCACTCAGGGAGGTGGTTGAGTTGCCATCCCTCGAGGTGTTTAGAAGATGGGTAGATGAGTTTCTTAGGGACAGGGTTTAGTAAGGGGACAGGTACGGCTGGAGTTAATGATCTCAGCAGTCTTTTCCAACCAGGTGATTCTATGATTCTATGAAGAGCCCCTTTCTGCTAAGGGTAGATTTCTATTAACAGAACGTCCCCAAGGTGAATATACAAGCACGGATGTAATGCCAGACCCTCCCCGCAGAGATGAAGTCATAATGAGNAGACTGTCCTTGCCGACTTGCCAAATTATGCTGCCTCGACAAGTTCTGTCCCTGGCCTACACGGCCGTATAACCTTCTGACCCTGACTTGCACAGCTCCTCTAAAGACCCGTGTCCTTGCTCTCTGAGCCAATTTCCAACACAAAAATATGAAGACATGCAAGCTATATATGCTGGTTCACATCTACTTCAAACACACACCTTGTTTATCACGCCTATCGCAACGGCTTTCTCTCCTGTCAGGGAGCAAGAGGTTAAGACAAAGACAGACAGGTAAGTGTCTCTATGAACCGAAAAAATAGCAAAAACCTTGATAAAGCTTCAGCTAACCACTGCCTGCCCGGAGGCTTCTATGACATCCTTCATTTCAAGCAAAATGCAATGTACAGAATCGCAACAAGGATGCTAACGGGAAACCATGAGCATGAGTCAAAGCATGGCTGTTGAAAATATTTACTCGTTTTAAAGCAAGATTGTCTGTGAAAAAGAGCTGTCACTCAATCAAGGCTGTTCTTAAACAGAAGGCAACTGCCTGCTTGTGAGCACTGCTTCAGGTTGCCGACTCCATGCAAAAAACTTATGAGACTCGACGGTCCCAGTGTCACCTCTCCTCCGCCTCAACAAAAGCATCCAACAGAGTTGCCCTAATTTTCTCTCAACATTTATAAAACATGGTCAACTGTTGTATGGATTTTTCTTCTAAGTTCGCTCTGCATAAACGTCTGGCAGGTGGCACTCAGGGAGGTGGTTGAGTTGCCATCCCTCGAGGTGTTTAGAAGATGGGTAGATGAGTTTCTTAGGGACAGGGTTTAGTAAGGGGACAGGTACGGCTGGAGTTAATGATCTCAGCAGTCTTTTCCAACCAGGTGATTCTATGATTCTATGAAGAGCCCCTTTCTGCTAAGGGTAGATTTCTATTAACAGAACGTCCCCAAGGTGAATATACAAGCACGGATGTAATGCCAGACCCTCCCCGCAGAGATGAAGTCATAATGAGAGAAAAAAAACAAGAAAAAAAAATATTTAGACCAATTTGCCAAGCAAAAGAAGAGAGACAACACTTCTGTGCTGATGTCACTTTGCCCATCCTGAAGCTCTGCACATTCAGAAATACTGCAAAATTCATACTTCCAATCAACCTAGCTTCACTAGCAACATTTCCCAGGGAACATCTAGTAAATATACTTTACACAACATCTGTCATAAGAGCCTCTGCTCTGGATTTTCTTTATCTTATTGGTTTAGTAAAGTCTAGAGCAGATGATCTTCAAGCCGTAACAGGTCTGCACGTTGATCACGTTTTTTCCCAGTGAAGGTCTAAGAACTATGACGGATACAGAGATACCAGCCTAAGGTTAACTGCTACCACCTGCTAAGAATATTTGGTATGGTTTTGAGGTTTTGTTGTTTAATTTGAAATCACACACACATCAGAAAAACATCCGATGATGCCCTGACAGCTCCTGATCCCCACGTATCGACTACTGGTCAATGATATTTTAAAGGGTAGTGGATAGAGTAAAACTTAGGCTGGATCTGCATATAATATGTTCTAGACTCTACTCCAACTTCTTACGGAGAGAAAAGTGGGGTTATAAAATGTATAAATAACTTGTTAAAAATACTCTACGACCCTTAACTCAGACGATGAAATGCACATCTTCCCATACCTTATATTCATGCCAAGCTATCAGCCTAGTTGGCTGGCACTCAAACTAGACTGACTGATTTAGACAGCTCGTCTATTATTTCCGAGGTGTAGGATTAAGTAAGTTGAGCTCCACGATTCTTATTACGTTCCCATGCACTACGTGCTCTCTATTGCACCATTACCTTTTGTTAGCAGCTAAGGAATAAAGCTCCTGGATTTTAATAGTCTCATTAGACACAGGTATCATCCTTACCATAAAATTGCAGAAATTCCTTACTAGACATCTGGTTTTGTAGCTACAAGCTTGTAATGACTTTCAAATACACTTGCTAAATTTCCAGTTCCATAACTAATGACGTGTCTTTTAGCCAGAATTCAACCTGAAAACCTTTTGGAAAAGCACATGTGTTTATTCCCATGCAAGTTACTTAGAAATTATTATTAATTTTGATTGCATCGCAGCATTGGTTATTCTTGATAGACTTGGTCTGTTTTGCTGCTGTCTTGGTCAAAAGGCAAGTTTTCCCCATACAGACTCTATCAATTTTTACTTCTAACTTTTGTTCACAGCAGCAATATTCTGGGGATCGATATCCCCACTGTGTTACCAGGTAGCACTCACTGTTTGTCAGTGATATCTAAAATTCAGCTCCAGAGCATGTTCCTCATTTTTCTGTAACACTGGGGTTTTACTCTCCACAGGTCAACACTCATTTTCCATATCAGTTATCTGACAAGTATTTAGGATCACAATGTCATCTGAGATGGGAAGAAGGTCTTGGCACGATCTTGTCTCAGAGTTAACTATTAAGCTGGGCTCATTCTGCTTCACTGATAAAATCAATTATCACTAACGATTGGCACTTGTTCCTGCTTGGATTGATATTCACAACGCCCTTTCACCCATGTTTCCTGTGAATAAAATAATTGAAATCTCTTGATTTTGGCCTCGTTGCTATTTTACCCTATTAAAATAATTCTTGTTTTGCTTTATGTACTCTTTTCGGTTTGTTATTACGTGAGACTTTACTGAAGAGCCTTCTTTACACTATGTTAGTGGATTCCCAAGATTCTGCAGATACGAAGTGACAATGATAATTGGACAAAGACAATAAATGAAAAAGATAAGCATCTGCATCCTCCTAGCCCGTATATCACCTACAGAGTTAATAGTCTGCCATTCTATTAATGTAAGAGGTGTGAGTGGATGTATGCACCTATATATAAAAAACCCCAAGAGCTCAATATATTCATTACGAAATTAATTTGAACAGAAAAGGATTTGGGAATCCTAACAGGTGATCGAAACTCTCACTGGCCAATATAATTAATGCAAGCCATGAAGGTACAAACAACACAGTTTTCCACAGGAATACTTCCTGCACCTTTGTATTTAGTGAAGTAATGACCATCACTTGGATGCTTCTTCTCATTCTCACGACACAATCCAACAAGGTTATTATTAACCAAAGAAGAGGAAAGTCAGAAAAATGCTTTCAGAATACTTAAAAAAAACACACCTGGGAGCAAAAGATCCCAGGTGCAAAATTTGTTGACTTTAAAAAAGGGAGGATTAAACAGGGATTTCATAATGAAGTACCTATAAAGGATGAAGTGAATTTTGATGAAAAACAACTCTATCACAAATGAGACGAAGCTGAAACCGCACATACTTAAGCTAGAAATAAAAGCAGGAAGGCTAATTCACCAGAAAAGGCCGCCATGGATTTTGTATCACTGGCAACCTTGAATAAATTGATTTTCCCTCTAAAATATAATTCAAATAGAATTTGAAATGTAAGTAAATTCAAGGAAGTTGTATGTTTAGTTTTGATGGTCACCAGGGTCTCTTCTGGTCCACAAACCCCACATAAATTCACAATAAGTACAATAAAACCTTAAAGGATGAGCTCATTGTTCTTAGGACAAACAAAAAACTAGTCTGTAATGTTGCTATAATTAACTTCTGGTCCTTCAGTTCCTACAGGAGACAGACATGCCTAATTCTGCACTACAAGGCACGAATTTTTACCTCTGTCTGCTCCTCATAGCAGGGATGTGATGAGGAAGACACGCAAGCACCAAAATCTCTTTCCCTCTTTTGATTCTAAGCAGCACGAAAAGGCTTTTAAACAAACAAGCACAACCCTTTCTCCATCCACAGGAAACGCTTGAAACCACTTCACGTTGGCAAAGAGGACACGGAATTTTGTACCAAGAAAATGTATTAGATTTTGATGCAAAAGTCATGGTGTAAAAGTGGGAGCCAGTAGCTTCGACCCACTGACACAGCTGAAAAGAAGAGGTAAGTGACTATATTACTCAGGTCTGGGACAACATATTTTTGCGTGACAGTGCTAATATCTTAGTACATGATATATTATTTCCGTGCTATCTTCATGCCCTGAACTTATAATCATCTCAGAAACTGAACGGGAGATAAAAAACTGATGGAAAGCACACATTAAGTCCTTTAAAGAGGTATTGTAAAATACATTAGGAACATCATTAAAAAATGAAGTTAATTACCTATAATTGTAAGATAAGAAGAATCTATCAACTGCAAAAAGACCCAAGCAGGCGAATGATAAAAAATTATCCTCAATGTCTCATATTAGCAAATCACTCAAACCCTAACGGAAGACGTGTGGATTTCTTTTGCTAGTCACACGCTTCCGCCTACAGCGTCCTGGCGCACAGGACATCTGAAAGACAGCAGTGCCCTGCTGGGTGACACTAACACTCCATCTAGTCCTGGCTCCACCCTGGAAAGTGAGAACACGAGATCCTGTTTGAGGAGAGAATGAGAGCCAGTTCAGTTCCGCCAGAGTTCCCCAACATCCAGCACTGTCACTTTAGAGGATATAATGCTCCTCAGCCTCTGTATTACATATGAATTTGTTCAGTCCCTTCTGAATCCACTGATGGGTTTTCTGCTTACTTCTCCTCTGTCATGACACTGGATGCAGGAGGACTCTCTTACTTGATGACGCAGAACTCATTTTTTCTGTTGAATCCAATTTTTCGCTCTAATATTGGACTGATAACAGCATAGAATGTCTAAACAGAATTCCAGCCAAGAGAAAAAGATCCTGCCTGAAAATTTTTTAATACATTTCCTCACTTCTGAACAGATCGGGGAACCTGAGGATCCCCACCGATCATCTTTTCATGTTATTTCCATTTTTCTAAAGACAACTCCTTTCCTCCCCATGAAAATCCAGCTGTGCTATCCTGTGGAAATGCAGTGGTTTTCAAGAGGTCAGTATCAAGCTTTAGCTCCTCACTTAACTAAAGCAACAACCAACCTCTGTCAGCTGTAATAGGCTGTTCTACTCCACAACAGACAAAGTCTGCTTTCGCAAAAGAAGAGTTTTACAACTTCTTGTGGACAGCAGAGATTACTGGGATTCATGAGACATGCTCAGCCAAGGACGGACTGTGATCAATCACACAATCACGGGGGGCACAGATCTGTCTCTGCCTGCCACCTCTCGCCATGACCTTGAATGAGGATATAGCTTCCCTTTCTTGCCAAACTCAACCAGACTGTCCAGCTTCCCTTCCCATACTTCTCAAACTTACTCTTCACCATCTCTGTTTGCCCTTTCCTAGTTTATCTGTCCTCACGTGGCCTCTACTGCCTGCTCCGTCTTCTAACCGAAGCCTGTAGAGGAGTACGGATTTTTCAACAGATGTCACCAACATTTTGATAAAAATGAATGAAACCAACCATCACGAGGATGCTTCCCCTTCGTGGAGTTCAGAAAGCACACCGAATTTCTGCAGGAAAACAACCAGGATTTGGGGCTCTCAACCTCAGGAGATGCATTGATGCTTCCCAGCCTTTTTTCAGGTCCTAGACACCATTGAGAAACTCTGTGTTACCACAGTGACAGCTTCAAACCGACAATGGAGTAAACACACACATACACAGCGCAAACACATTTACTGACTGCACAATGATTTGCTCCAAATTGCCATCTCTGCCCCAAAATCTCTGTGCGTGCAAGGACTAAGTAGTTGAGACAGTTCTAAAAATTATGCTATAGATATTATATGGGGTTTCATCCTCCTCATACTGATTTTGCTGGGAAAAAATGCAGCTGGAATAATTTAATATATTTTACTTTGAAGGGCTAAAGTTGGGTAAAATTATATGCAGTTAGATCCAAATATGCTAAACTATGGTGTTTGGTACCATCAGCAACAAATCCTGCTATCAGCTGTGACCATAATCAACTTTTCTATAGGAGTGAAAATATTTTAGAAGTATTTTAAATTTTGAGACCTCGCACCAGGGGGATATTTGAAAAAGCATCATGTTCCTCATTTACAGTATTGCCTTTAATGCATTTTCTTTCTCATTGATGGTGAAAGGAATGAAATTAGATTATTCTCTCTTCTAATCCTTTTCAGTATTGAAAAGGACTAGCACGGTAGCAGATCTGTAAAGAAAATGTACGAATAAATCATCAGCAATCTCATTTAGGTAAGAACTCAAGTGGGCTTTTATCATTTTCTATGAGAGCCAAATTTCTTTTGGGTTTATCTGTGTATGAAACATGTTTACATGAATGACATTTATGAAATCATTCCAACAAACTTCTTTTGGTGGAAGGGAGGAAGGACAAGGAAGAAATCTTGAATCCTTCAGTATTAAATGCGTGAAAGCAAATTCAGGAATTCCCAATATCGATAACAAGGAAAAGACATGGAGCCCTGCAGACGCTTCACAGACCATCTGATAAACCTCCAGCAGGTTAAACAAAGGCACAGGGAAGAGTGTAAATGATACGGCAAGCGCAGCCTCTCATCAAACAAGAAAATCAGCAAATGACTTTGCAGATACAATAAACACCTCAAGAGCAGAAAAGCTTACTCGCCTGCGATCTGCATTTCACAGGTCAAAACATTTGCTTCTGCTAGGAAATCACCCAAGATAGTTACCATAATAACTGTGACTGCAGAGGTTATTGCTAATGGATTTCTAAACGCTAGAAATCCCTTCACTGGCAAATCTGAGCATTCTGCACGATTTAAAAAATTACACATTAAAAGTAAGTGTCTATGAGACAAACGCAAATTGAGGGAAAAAAGTGCTTTTGTAGATGCATACTTTAACTTCCTAACCCGGCCTTTACTGAGAGATGCATATTGCACTTCTGCAATGCATTCTTTTTTTTCCCCAATGAGAACTACGAAAAAGGTAGGGGATGATTTTGTGATAGGTTTCCTCAGGCAAATCACGCTCTTAATCTGCAAAACCAGTTACCAGTGAAGACTGCTTAATATTTTGGTAGGGGATGAAGGATTAGGCAAGACAGCACAGCATCCGTGAAATCGGAGTGGTTATGGAATCTGAGGGAAGCCGAAGGTAAAGGCATGAATGGCTTGTTTCCATGAGGCTGGAAAAGGTGATTGAGGTCTGTACGAGTTAAGCACTTGAGAAGGTGGCTGCCCCGTAGCAAAGGACGCGACGGGGACTGCTGAAATTGGAAAGGCTCTGTCAAAAAAATAAACAGCATCATTTAGATGCTTTGCTGTTTTACTTGGGTCTGAAGGAACTGGACCAAGTTAACTGCAAGCATGGAAACAGCTATTTTTGCACACACACAGTCTTGCCAATGCCATATTAATGACAGAGGAAAACAAAAGTGGCTCTGCAGGTGTGTTGGCATGCAGGTAAGTATCTACCCACTGGGGACACACCCTCTGTCACATCCGTCAGTCACCGCGAACCCGGCTCAGATGTTATAGCTGAGCTACCACAGGAATAACCTGGGAGCTGTCGTCCCTCCTAAGCAGTGGTGTTTAATGAACCTTGTATCTTGGATTGCATCAGAACTCTTTAATTTATTTTTTTAAACCATGTGGATTTTTTTTCAGTGCCTCCTCTCTCTCTGTATTATTTTCTATATTTCCAAGATTATCTTGTAGAAAAAAAAAAAGAGCACTGTATCTATTGTAGTATTACACGATGCCATACAGACCTTGTCCTCATTTAAATTGTAGCACAGCACACACGTTAAATTCAGCTTATACAATTTCATATCAGCAACTCAAGCACATTGTAATTGGATCACATACTCTGTCTCTAACTAATCTACACCGGATCCTGAATTATATATATGTTTTAAACTCTCAATTATTTTCGTTTCTTCTTTCCACAACCTTTGCTTGTTTTCCTATAGAAATAGATTTTTGTTTCCAGAATTAGACATTTCTATAAGTTACAAACTCCCCAAAAATCACAGTGAAGAAAGTAGTGTTCTTTAAAATTTTTCAGCTTCCAGCTGACCTACATTCGAGTTCGTTAGTTGCGGGCAGTAGACAAACCCCTCAGGAAAGCCACATTTGGTGTAGCCTGCGACAGAATTATGAGCATTTGCTGCACAGCAGGCTGTGGGTCAGGGAGGGGGGGAAAAGGCGTACTTTGTAAACAGCTAAATAGCACCTGTATGTGCTCGGAGCCAAGGATCGAAAGTATCACAGTATCACAGTATTGTAAGGTTGGAAGAGACCTTTGAGATCATCGAGTCCAACCTACGGCCCAACACCTACACCTACTACCTACACCTACTCCTACTTGTCAGTTACACCATGGCACTAAGTGCCTCATCCAAATTCTCTTTGAACACCTCCAGNATATTATCCTTGCAAGGCATTCTAAGGTTCTTTGATTTGTGTGCACTCCCTTCTAGCTCAGTAATTCAGCCGAGCCTAAAATTATGTTTGCTTAACATTTCATTTTTGTATTAAAATTTTTTTAACAAAACTCCCCAAACTGAGTCTGCGAAATGGCTCAGAACAGTGATACCAGAGCTTGAGCCATTGCAGAGGATGTGCTCATTCACTCCGTGTTTTCCCTCCAGTCTGATGGCAAGTCTTGTTTTTGAGATCAAACACTGCACTGAAAGAGGGAATGTGCATTACAGCACGCTACAAAGAACCAGGTAGCGTGGAAAGAAAGCACAGGATTCATACATGTACAAAAGAACTGAAAAATCTGGTCACTTTAATTTCAGACTTCAAAGTCTTGACAATTTTCCTTCGGAGCAGAGTGACCTATTTTAACAACTGACCTGTTAGTGCACCCCTGCATCCACACACAAAACTTGCAAATGACAAATTATGAGGAAATTGGTTAGAGAGAAATGCAGGCTCCACATGGCGTGGAAAACATCAAGGGAATTATTCATAACATCTAGGTTTGGTCCTTCCTGCTCTTCTTCATAAGGTCTGGCAGGCACTCTCACCATAAATACAGACAATTTGCCTATTCAGCAGATCAGGTATCCCCACGGAGTAGAAGGTGGCTGGAATGAGCTCAGGGAAGGTGTAACAGCTCCTCTGGGTCCCAGGGGTTGCCACAGCTGGAGCATAAGGGGGGGTGAAACAACAGGGAACTGAAGACAACATCATGAGGAACAAGAATGGTTTCGACTGGGCATTGGGAAGAGTTTCTTCCCAGAAAGGGTGGTCAGGGATTGGCACAGCTGCCCAGGGAGGGGGTGGAGTCGCCATCCCTGGAGGGGTTTAACAGACGGGTGGATGAGTTCCTTAGGGACAGGGTTTAGTGGGGAGACAGGCACGGTTGGACTCGGTGATCTCAGAGGTCTCTTCCAGCCTTGTCATTCTATGATTCTAAGACTTCAAAATGCCTTTTGGTAGGTGTGCAGAGCAGGGCAGAAGGCAGGCAGCAGCGTTCTTCTGTCCCACAGAAAAGGAAATTTCCTGTTTGAGGAAATATTCCCACTAGGTCTCCTTGTTATTTAACACTGGTTCTCTGAACAAGACTTGATTTAGGAGACAGACAGCTGCACAACTGCAGTTTTCTGAGCTAAACTAAGCCTCTGAATCCATAGACGATTCAAATAGCTGGCTGCAGTTTGCATTAGAGCT
>VWPV01023779.1:0-15582 GCA_013389885.1 Geococcyx californianus | reverse complement strand
CCTTCCAATTTAAAGTCATTCCATATCATCCTGTCATTCCAAGCTCTTGGAAAAAGTGCTCCCCCCAGCTTTCCTGCAGCCCCTTTCAGCACTGGGAGCTGCTCTAAGGTCTCCCCAGAGCCTTCTCCTCTCCAGGCTCAACAACCCCAGCTCTTGCTGTCCACATAGCAGAGGGGCTCCAGCCTTTGGAACGAATCCTTTGGAACACACACGTGCCTTTCTCCAGTCGGTTGGACAAAAGGCAAACCTGTTCTGTGTGCTTCTGTGCATTGCTTAGAAACATTGCTTTTTGTTACAGTTAAGGAAATGAAAGAATTTAAATGACAGAATTGTGGGTCATTCCTGCCATGAAATAAAATCATAGAGTGGTAGGATGTCCTGAGCTGGAATGGACCCACAGGGATCACTGAGCCCGACTCCTGTCCCTGCACAGGACACCCCAACACTCGCACTGTGTCTGTTGCTCACATGCACCATATTTACTGGCTTAAACTTTTAACAGCTTCATCCAAGCTCTCGCTTGTGGCAAATTTTGTCCAACTCAGGCTATTATTTTTTTATTTAATTTACAATCATCTGGTGAAAGTCTACACCAACATTCTATCCAGACTCTATTTAATATGCACCAGAATTATTGTATTTGATATATATCCATTTTAAATCTGTTTCAACACAACCTTGAATGCCTTTCGGGCAGTATATCACTTCATCAGTCTAGTTTAACTAGAGCTGCTTTTTCATTTTTTATTGCCCCCATAAAATCTAGGAATGGAACACTTCGATTTTTCTAGCAGTAATTTTTATTACTTTTAAGCCTTTTTTTTTAAGTACTTGTCAGTGAGATACAGTACTTTGTTCAGAGTATATTTTTCAGCTATGCATTATATTTTTATTTCAATTTATTTTAGACAGAATGTATAGCATACATCTAAATAATACCTACGGTAGTTCAAATGAGTGTATTATGAATGTAATTGGAATGGATATAAACTGGGTTCAGCCACCAGGATTGGTGTATTTCGGTTGCCTGCCTCTAGTCAGAGTCACTTGCAAGAAAGGCTTGTAAGGATAACTCATGTTGTAATTTTAATGTTGCACATAAAATCATAGTGCAACACAGGAGGGGAAAATAAATTTATTGCATTTTTTATGGTTTTATTTTGATTTTTAGGTTTTTCTAGATTTTTCCCTGGAGTGTGTTATTGCACTGCTTTTTATTTTTTCCCCTGAGAACACAGAAATTGTCGTGTTAGATCAGACAAGGGGTCTGCTGTGCCAGAAAGTCTGTCTTAACAGGAGCACGTGCCAAGCACAGTAAAGGGAAATTTAAAGGCCTAGAATAGGCCTCGTAGACACAACCATTGTGGAAGAATCTCCCTGGTGGAGAAGTCGGTTGTAATCACCATTAATTCAGCATCATTCCGAGCTCCAAAGTATCCACGTTCACAGGTTTTCCCAGAGAGCTGGTGGATGCTCCATCCCTGGAAACGTCCATGGTTTGGTTGGATGGGGCTCTGAGCAACCTGGTCTGGTTGAAGATGTCCCTGCTCCTGCAGGGGGGTTGGACTGGGTGACCTGTAAAGGTCCTTTCTAACCCAAAGCACTCTGTGATTCTGTTTCCTTTAGTCTAGAAATGATGGTTGTGGCTCCCTTCTGCGCGGTGCCGGAGGAACGAGACGTGGAGCACAGGCTGTCTTGTGTTCTCGAGCTGTTCTAGGCATCTTTTGGGCAAATTGTTCCATCCTTCTCAGCCTTGGTTGTTGCTTTTATAAAATTAAGTAAATGAGACAGGTTGTCTTGTGTTAAAAGGTTTTGAGACCTATGGGTGCAACTTGCCGTGGAAGTTCCAGTGATGCTGTATAAGATTCGGTTACACTCTCGGTACAACTCATGCTACACTTGTGTGTGTGTTCCTCTGAGGTTCCTTGGCTCGGTCTGACGGTGCCGTAGAATCATAGAATGGTTGAGGTTGGAAAAGACCTCTTCAGATCTTCAAGTCCAACCAGTCACAGCGCGTTCTACAGCCAACTGGGATCATAGAATGGAATCATAAGGTTGGAAGAGACCTCCAAGATCATTGCCGTGCCCGTCTCCCCACTAAACCCTGTCCCTAAGGAACTCATCCACCCGTCTTTTAAACCCCTCCAGGGATGGCGACTGCTGGCATGCTCTGAGGAGAATTTTTTTTGTTGTTTGAAGTTCTTATTTCCTTGAAGTTTAGGAGGGAGGAGTACAGAGGAGAGATGAAAAAGATTTTTTGCAGTTGGTTGAAATTATACAGGTAGCAGTTAGAATTCATTTTAGAACATGATTTTGTGCTGTTTCCTCTGATAGTGCTTAGCAAGAACCTGTGTAACATGAGTTTAACACTTCTTTAAGAACAGAAAACAGTGACCAGGTATGTCTAAACAGCGTTCCTTGAGTATGCAGTGAATGTCCCCTCGTTATTCTCATTCTGCCTAATGAATATGAATAATACATTTTAAATAATACCTATAATAATGGAATGTGAGGGGAGAACGGGAGTGCGCTTCTAATTAGGGCTTTTGAATGACACTGGCAAAGGGTTTTGGGTTAAATCTTTCCTATCTCTGGGTTGAATTAGCAGAGATTTAACGCCAATGATAATTTCATGCAATTGTGAAATCAGTAGCTTAATGTGTCTGACATTGACATGGGGATTTTCTTTCTCTGACAGCACTGAATAAACCCCTGTCATCCTTATCCTTTAGCTCTCACACCCCTTAATGGGAGGCTGAAGAAATGAGGAGTCTGTTGAGCACCTGTGACTGAAACATCTCATTCTGAGATGCTGTCTTAGCGTATTTGATGGTTCAGGATCATTAAAAAGACTAATGGCTGGATTTGAGGGCTAAGTTTATTTTCCCACCTCCTGTGATGGCAGAAGACTCCCACTGTAGCGAAGTGCATTTATTGACCCAGTACTCTTAGCAGCCTCCTGCAGCAAAATTGAAAGTAAAACAAGTTAATGTGGACCAGATGTGATCTTGGTGTTTTACTTCAAGTATTTGCACCACTACAGCAATCTCATAGAATGGTTTTGGTTGGAAGGGACCTTAAAGACCATCCAGTTCCACCCGCTGCCATGAGCAGGGACACCTCTCACTAAACTCCTCCCTTCTCAAGACCCCATCCAACCTGCCCTGAAACACTTCCAGGGAGGGGCTATCAACAACTGTCTTGATCTCTTAACAGTTGGTTGATTAATGTTATTTCACCGGTTGCCCAGAGCAGTGGTGGCTGCCCCATCCCTGGAGGTGTTCCAGGCCAGGTTGGATGGGGCTTGGAGCCCCCTGACCCAGTGGGAGGTGTCCCTGCCCGTGGCAGTGGGTTGGAACTGGATGGTCTTTAAGGTCCACTCCAACCCAAACCGTTCTCTGATCCTATAACCCAATGAAAACACTCACCAAAACCAGAAAAAAGTATTTCAGAAATGAGTCAGGTTTATCAAAGTTAATTCTAGAACTGTTTTTTTCTTAGTAAATAGTGAATTTGAATCAGAGTGTTTGCGTGGGGACAGTTTTGGGTAGGAGCAGTTAAGAAGGGTTTTGTGCAAATGGAGTGGAATAGTTGCTTTTCTCTTTGTTGTATAGAAAGTGTTCTGTGGTGCACGTCGAGAATAAAGAGCTGCTGCTCGAAGTTATAGAATCATAGAATCCTAAGGCTGGAAGAGACCTCTGAGATCGAGTCCAACTGTTTCTGTCTCTTTACTAAACCCTGTCCCTAAGAAACTCATCCACCCATCTTCTAAACCCCTCCAGGCTTCCCGTAACTAAAATATCACATGCAGCAGGCACTGAGAGGTAAAGCATAATAAGGACGTGACGAAGCCTATGAGACCAGGGTACCAAAATCCCAGTCTTCAGAAAGCAAAGGCTCAGTTTGAGGCTAAGCTGTGTATTGATGCTCCGTAGATGGTTTATAGCACATTTAATCTACACGAGAACCAGGCAGTAAGCAGAGTGCTCCAAAACTCAGAGGAAAGCTGGGAGTCTATTCCTTTGTGAAGAGGGGCGGATAGAGACCTCGTATATGCACAATAAAGCCTGATCCCCCCAAGTTTAAAGAAAATAGTGTATTTTAATAAAGTATTCCAGAATAAAGACCATTTGGGATGCTCACTGAAGCTGCTCTTAGCTGCCAGCTCAGAAGCAGCAGGGAAGACATGCTTTGATTAATACATCAGGCTTCAGATGTTCCTCTCTGCTTGTTTAGCCTTATTCTTAAGTATCAAAAGAGCCCGTTCACACAAGGGTTTGTTTATTTACAAGGATTATACTTGTTAACTGACAGTTTAAAAGGAATTAAATAGGCCTCCAATGTTGATAGGCGAGCATTAAAGAGAGTATTAACTGCTGAACTTGGATTCAGTTAAAGGCCTTCTTTTCCCTTCCCTCCTATCCATTAGTCTGGAGAGGGGACGAGAGTTTAAATCCACCAGAAGGGAGGACCTTGGATGGATGAGAGAAACAAAATGTCCACTGAAAATCCGTATAGATGCAACATCCCTGGAGGTGTTCCAGGCCAGGTTGGATGGGGCTTGGAGCCCCCTGACCCAGTGGGAGGTGTCCCTGCCCATGGCAGGGGGTGGCACTGGGTGGGCTTTGAGGTCCCTTCCAACCCACCCTAATCCATGGTTCCATGCTTTTGGACCACCGCGATCCCAAGGAGGTTCCCCACTGATGCTCATAGCAGAGCAGCAGAGTAAAAGCTCTCGTAGACATCAAGCATCTCTTCTGGACTTGATATCCAGCACCCAGAAACATTGGCCAAAGCTCTTCCAATCACCAGAAAAATGGAATGAGGGGCACATTTGGCCGGAAGGGTCCTTAAAATAGTCCTGGTAGGAAAACATTCATGTGGAAATAAGAAAAGAGAGTCTCATAAAGGATGTGGTTGAGGTCACGGCATAGCATGAGGTACCAATTATGAGGTGATTGGCCATTGGAATGCGCTGCCCTGGGAGGTGGTGGAGTCACCGTCCCTGGAGGTGTATAAGGAGAGATTGGATGAGGCTCTTAGTGCCGTGGTGGAGTTGATGAGGAGGAGTAGGTGTAGGTGTTGGGTCATAGGTTGGACTCGATGATCTCAGAGGTCTTCTCCAACCTTGTGTTACTGTGACACTGTGATACCACGCTGAGCACAGCAGGCTTGAGGAAGAACATTACACCTTGTGGTGGTGAAGTGGAATGGAGGCAGCGACTGTCAGCGGAGCATCCGTGGGAACTTAGCCTTGGCAAGAGCAGCATCGGTCAGGGAAAAACAGCTAAAATGGAGAAGAACTTGCTTAATATCAGAGAACAGTTAAAAAAGCCCTCTTCTTCTGCTCAGTATCTTGTATTTCTTTTTTGATAGAACAATTATACAGGAAAAAATTTTTATACTGAAGTACCTTGGAATATTTTAGTCTTATTTTTTGAGTTCCAAAAGTTCAAACCCTCATATTTCAAATAAAAGATGATACACTCTACCATATTTTAATACAATTGGATTTATCAGTGTAAAGAAACTGATGTGTTTCCACAGTGGTTTTTGATGGGAGTTGAATTACTTGAATTTTTGTTGCCCAGAGTTTTTTCAAGGTTCAACGTTTTGTCCTGATTAGGATGAAAATACGTTTGGACGTGACTGTAAATGAAAATCATGTTTGACCATTACTTCCAACTATCTTCGCAAGGTACCTTCTGACTGCAATACGGCTGCACGAAAAGGTCACGTTGGAAATGTCTCCTGTGATGAAACAAAACACGAAGGAGGACTCCTCAGGGGAGCCGATGACATTAATGGGGAATGTAAAATGCTACATTAATATGTTGGAATTTGTGGAGGGGTGTTGTTTCTCGTTTGGTTTTTGAAGAAGAGAGCACAGTAGGGTGCTCCTCACAGCAAGTTCTTCAATAAGAATATTTTTAGCCTAAAAAAAAAAAAAAAGAGGAGGAGAAGGAAGCATTTGCTGAAGATTAATAGGAAATTTTCACAACTTTAATGAAAAGCAAGTAAGATGTATTTGCAGATCTCAAATTTGCAAATCTCAGCTTTTGGTCTGCAAAGAATTATCACAGCTCCACTGTATTTCCTGTTCCCGTAAGCCTTGCTTGCACACGTTGTGGATTTGAGGAACACCTTTCCAAATTGCTGTGCCTTGCAAAGGCTGAGCATCGGCCCTGGACGTTGCTGCACAGACGTGGTTCTCATCCCCAGCAGGAGCTGTATGGGAAGCCGCCTGCATCAGTTGAAAATGCAGTTGCATTACTCTTCCAGTAGCCTGGAAACTAAACCACATGATATTTGCCGTATTTTTATCGTATCTCCAACAAGGAAAAGGCTCTTTTTGTTGAAGAAGTTTGTGGCTGCAGGTGCTGTGTGACCGTGGAAAGGTTTTTATTGCTTCTCCGTGGTTTTTGTGTTTCTGGATAGAGAAGAAAACACTACCCTGCAGTCAACTAAAAATACAGAAACATTCTGAAAGCTTTTTAAAAGGAATAATCTCTCCATTTTTTTCCTTATTTTGAAGTTATATTGCTGTATTTTTATGTGGACTTGACTGTAATATTTGGATCCACATCTTTGTACCTAAATACTGAAGTGGCACTCGAATCTACGTGATGAGGACTTTGGGCACCTCAGTTGTGTTCCTGGTTCGGCTGTCGTCTCGCTGTGTGGCAGCACACGGAACAAACGGACCTGTATTAAAAATGGTGATGGTGGTGTTTGCTTTCTCTGTGAGGCACCGAGTTCTCTAGAGGAAAATCTCAGGTTGTGTTACGATAATCACGATGCTTGACAGGAGTAGAGGGAAATGCACCTGGGCAGGTGGGTAGGCTCTGGTTAGAACTTAGTGTAAAGGCAAACCCACGATGTTGGATCATGTGGAACCTTGACAGAGATGAGAAATTCTGCCAGACGTGACCCGAATAACAACTTTATTATTTTTAAATTGCTTCCCTGCATCGCTCTGAACTGCCAGCCATGATTAGGGAGCTTCGGAACAGCTCTGAGGTGGGATCCATACTCAACCTTGCATTTTATGAGCAATTAAGATGTTGGAAAAATGATGATGGAGTCTCTTCCCACTGGTGCACCTTGAACTTTGTCTCCTGTCTGTCAATCTCGGGCTTATTGTCTATCATATAATTGTGAGGAATTAATTAGACAGCCAAGGCCGTTTTATCTGGGAAGGACTTTCTGTGGCATATACAGAAAAAAAGAGTCTCTAATATCCTTAATCCTTCAAAAGTCATGCATTCCTGAAGGAAGGGAGAAAGAAAAACTACATGAGTGTTCCTGTAAATGGATATATGTGCTTTATTAGAGCCCTTTATGTGGAAGAGTTCCATGAAATAACGCACCATTCATAAAGAACACATTAATTATTTTTAAATGGATAAGGCTGACCTTTCTCACTCTACAAATCTCACTTTCTCAAGACCTAAAATAAACCACAACTAAGAAGTGCAAACCGACTTGTAGACAAAGTCATCCCTTTAATTCTTCCATCGCGGTTCCTTGCAGCTGGTAAAGCTCGGTCGGGGGAAATCATCATCACTGTCACTTGTAGGGTATAAAACTGTGGAATTCCCTCCTCCCCCTGTTCTAATATAATAGGTGCCCAGAGTGCCCAGAGCAGTGGTGGCTGCCCCATCCCTGGAGGTGTTCCAGGCCAGGTTGGATGGGGCTTGGAGCCCCCTGAGCCAGTGGGAGGTGTCCCTGCCCACAGCAGGGGGTGGCACTGGATGGGCTTCAGGGTCTGTTTTGACTCAAACAAATCTATAATTCTATGAATTAATATATGAGATATCAAATGCCCAATGTTCTCCAGCTGAGAAAGCAAACAGAGCAAATTGTGGCTAAATATTGCTTTGCTAGATAAAAACAAGGTTTGGATTTCTTATAGGACAGAAGAAAGGGAGGGCCAGCTGAAAAAATTCAGTTTGACAGCATGAACCAAAGCAATTTGGTTTTTCCTGGTTTTAAAGTGGTTTTGTTTTTTAAAATCACTGTATTTAAATTTTCCCTGGAACAAAAGCTGTCAAATTAATAGTATTTTTTGTTGTTTTGAAATTGTAAATGAAACATTTTAGTGATTTTTTTTTTTTCAGCCGACAGCCCTTGCCCAAACTTCTCATTTGACACCTGTGAGATTTTTCAATCTTTGTGAAACAGAGTTTTGGGCTGGTATTAAAAAAAATATCTCTCTTATATATGTCAAATCTGAAAACAGAGCTAATGATATTCCATGAATTAAGTGCTATTCCATTCTTTTGTAAAAAATCTGCGTTGTGAAAGGTCAGGAGCACCAAAGATGGTGCTTTTGCCCTTTACCCAGATATGTGGAAGGTACGTTGCTCAAAGGAACATCCACGTAATTTTTCAGCGGAGGGAATTCTAATAGAGTTTGACCGGGCTGGCAAGAAGGATTAAATTGATATCACTCAAGTTCCATGTGAGTTGGAAAAGACGCCATTAAACTCTACTATATTGAGCATTTTGGAATTGTTTAAAACTGGTTGGCTTTCAGCATTTACTGACCTGTAGAGAATGTTCAGGTGACTGAACAGTGAGGTTGTCACCCAGCAGCCCTGGAACAGCTCCCAGGGAAGCAGTCACAGCCGGACAATATCCCAGCTGCGTTTGGCCAACGCCCTCAGCCCCACGGGGTGAGCGTTGGGGTGTCCTGGGCAGGGACAGGAGTTGGACTTGGTGACCCTTGTGGGTCCCTTCCAGCTCAGGACAGTCTATGATTCTATAAGCATAGTTGATCCTTGCTTGTAATTTAGGTGGCCACGATGATACAGATAAGGATAAACCAGTTGCTGTTTTAGACGTGAAGTGTCCCCTAAGCTGAAATTTTTGTACTGAAATACACGTTAAACTTTCTCTTAATTCTAGTTACTTTTCTCAGACAGCCTGGAACCATTGCTGTTGGGTCATTGTCTTAAATGTCCCGAATGAACTTCTCGATGACTTTGTCCTTCTTGCCCCATAATTGAACTGAGCAGAGATCTTATTTTTTAGCCTTGGTATAATATAAAGGGTTTATCATTTCTACAGTGCTGCTTCTGTCTGGAAATCCTATTATGTATTTCGAAAAGAATGCAGGCAGAATGGTTTTCAGGAAGGGTAATTACATTTGGAGCTGAAAGGTAGCTGTCTTGCAACATTTGACCTTCTAATAGGTTGGGCAGAACTTGTAGTGGTTACTTGTGCTTTAATGGTCTTGGAGGGCTGAATAAAGGTGATCTTTAAATACGGATCCTGTTCACTGATTGTGCTTGGGATATATTTAGCTTAGGGAAATTTGTAATGGGGAGCCAGTGCCTCTCCCCACCGCGGTAGAAAGATTTGTAATAAAAAGGAAGTGCTGGATTACGTAGTTTGAGAGATGCTGGCTTTTGCCAGAGTGGCTTTGCCAGCGAGGCCCTGGCCCAGGTTGCACAGAGCAGTGGTGGCTGCCCCATCCCTGGAGGTGTTCCAGGCCAGGTTGGATGGGGCTTGGAGCCCCCTGATCCAGTGGGAGGTTTCCCTGCCCATGGCAGGGGGTGGCACTAGGTGGGCTTGGAGGTCCCTTCCAACCCAACCCATTCTAGGATTCTCTTTAGGGAAACCCAGGCCCATGACAATGAGCACCCGAGGTTCAACCCAAATGAAATCAAAGGACATCTGGCTGCCCCAAGGGGAGACGCTCACCATATCAAATCCTTTTCACTTACTCCTTGCCTGTAGGCACTTACCGTTTGAACCGAGTCTTGTGTGGTGTTTATTTATGCTCATTATTTCAGTAATACTTTCAGAGCTGGTATCTATGTTTAAGTTTCAATGTTAAGCCCATAGTTTTGATTTTCTGTTCACTGCAAGAGAAGTACATCACAACGTGCGATGCATTTAAAAAAACCAACAAACCACCAACCCTAATATTTTTTAATCTTCTAATTCTGGCTTCATGATATTACTCAGTCTGGTGAGCTTTTCAGAATTTTTCACGTTAGGCATTTGATTCTTTAAAGAACATGTGAACATTCGTGTGTGCAAATGCTGATATTGCAATTATCGAAGCATAAGCATATTAATTAGGTGAATGAGTTCACCCTTGATTACTGGACTCAGCGAGTATACGTCTCGTGAGGATCATCTCAGCTGTCTTTAAAGGTAGGACGTGGAGTGTGAGAAGAGGGTGGTGCACTGGCACGACGGCCGTACCCCCTGCTCCTTTCTAATATATAACGGTACTTCCTGACATCACTCGTGATTTCCAACAAGGTGCTTGATGTCTGGCAGTGATATTTTTAATGGGCAGTGTTTCTCACTGTGAGACCCTGGGTTCCTTTTAGTAGGCAGTGGGGAATGCTCTTAGCTTCGCTGCGATTGTAAAGGGAAGCTAAGGAGATGACCTTAACAGGGCAACCATTAGCCTTTATCTATATCCACTTGTATTTGTGTGCTTTTTATGTGCAGAAAGGTAATTATAGGGCTATTCTGCTTCCTGTGGATCTTGTGAGGGTTTCACGTCTCGGTGGTATGAAAATGAAGGTCAAGAGGATCAGATGTTATGACAGGATCTGGAGTTCTCTATTTCTGCTGTAAAGTTCTAGTGAAAAAAACAACACACAAGAGTTATTCAAATAAAAATGTCTTGTTGAGCATCAGTGTAACATCAGCCAATTGAGGTTGTCGTGAAGGGTGGTATCCTTAACATCGCGGAAAACCAACCGGATGTTTTCTGTGTTAATAGCCGTGGTGAAGTGATAGTAGAGGGGCTTTGGCTGCTGGTCCTGGTGTTTAGTATGAAAAGAATCAACCAGGAATTTTTGGACATCTGTTAAGCCGTGGGGATCCCCTTAAAACTCTGGAAAATAGTCTTCGATGCTCACTTTTTTTACCTTTTCCTCAAGCAAGTTTGTCTTATTTAAGAAGAGAATGATTGAGACGTTACTGAAAACCCAGTTATTGACTATTGTTATATTGTTATAACCTTTATCTATAGCCACTTGCGTTTGTGGGCTTTTTAGGTGCACAAAGGTAATTATAGGACTATTCTGCTTCATCTGGATCTTGTGAGGGTTGCCACATCTAGGTAGTATGAAAATGGAGGTCTAGAGGATCAGATGTTCTGTGTAAAAGCTCTGCACTAGGTAGTACTCCGTATTCTCCAACCGTGTGAGGAACTGTAAGTTAAATGGGTTGGTGTTCATTTTTTTTTACGTTTACTGCCGAAGCAATGAACAATATCCAATATTATTCATTTAAAAACATTCTGGAATATTAACAGCCAGCAACACGCAGAGACTTGAGCTTCACTAATGTCAGCAGCCCTTCCACATATGGGGAGCACAAGCAGTCAGGGGTGTCTATTATTTCTAAAATGTCACTAACCAAAAATTAATCAGACCCATAATGAATGTTTCAGTGCATTTGTATAGTCTAGAGGAGGCCATGAAGGTGATGTGAGGCAGGAGCACCTCCCGTATGAGGACAGGCTGGGAGAGTTGGGGTTTTTCAGCCTGGAGAGCAGAAGGCTCTGGGGAGACCTTAGAGCAGCTCCCAGTGCTGAAAGGGGCTGCAGGAAAGCTGGGGAGGGGCTCTGGATCAGGGGGTGCAGGGATGGGATGAGGGGAAGGGTTTCGAGCTGCAAGAGAGGAGATTGAGGTGAGGTCTTAGGGAGAGATGTTTTGCTGTGAGGGTGAGGAGGCCCTGGCCCAGGGTGCCCAGAGCAGTGGTGGCTGCCCCATCCCTGGAGGTTCTCAAGGCCAGGTTGGATGGGGTTTTGGCGCAACGTGATCTTGTGGAACTGGATGGGCTTTGAGGTCCCTTCCAATGCAAACCATTCCATGATTCCATGAGTATCTCAATAGCCTCAGGCAGATGAGTGGGTGCAGATGAGTATGCAGGCAATGTACTTGACAGGCTGGGAAAAGCTTCAAACAACGATCACCTTTCCCAGTTCCTCTGCCTTTGCCTACCTGATTTTTGGTACAAACTGAAAGTTTTAACATGAGGAAAGTAAAAAAAACCCATCCTACCCAAACTCTTGCCTTCTGCTTCTCTCTGCATCTTCTCTAGCTTAGCAACACGTGGACATTTCCTGCGAGTGACCTGGACCTATTTGTGACCTTTGTTGCAACTCTGCCTTAAGTCGAAAAGGTGTTGTCTGCCTGATGAAATCCTGAAATGGTCCCGTCTGTTGATAGTGGACAATACTAGGAACTCCGTATTATAATATAATTATTATATATATACACTATATATATATATTATAATTATTCTATATAATACTCAACCATTTGTTGAAGCCCTGGAGCTGACGCATGTCAGAGCTCTGAGCTCAGCAGCCCAATTGGACAGGACCATGGACAGTGCAAGATTGCAACAAATCGCTCATTTGGCCTCTTTCCAGCTCCGCAGGGGTCAGCCCGCACACCGTTTCCCTGTGCTTCTCAAAAGTGAGGCTGGAGGAACAGCTCCCCTCCTGGGGATTGTGTTTTTGAAATCATCGAGAAGTCATATGTGCGGGCTTTAATTTGTAGCCTTGCTTAAATTATCCGGAGTCCTTCAAAAGGAAACAAAAATCAATTTGACTTTGGCAGCCGTCTCTACAATGCCTGCCAATCACCATAGTATCTTGGCTATTTTTAAGTCTCCTGAAATCAGTCTGCATTAAGGCAATAGCTGTGCTTGGATTTAAGCCCAGGACTCTATCAATATAAAATGATTTGTTGCAAGTTTAAAGATGCTTCATCCTTATTCTCTCTCATTTCATTTACATTTTTAAGCTTTCATCAAAACGTGGATCAACAGAACTAATAGAGCTTTTTTTCTCTCTGTCCCACTTGATGCTTTCTACAAAGAATACCTGAAACTGTGTGTTCTTGACCTCTGTCTGATGTGAGCATCTTTTTCCTTCTGTTCAAATAAGAAGGGCCAGTTTGTTCACTGAAAGAACGTGCTGTGAGCCGTGCCAACCTTGGACCATTTGAATGCGTTCCAGTAAAGTTCTGAGGGACAGAAACGCATGTCTACAGGAGTGACTGGAAGCAAAAACAAAGGTGATCATGCAGAGTTTAATGGAAATCATCATTAAATGAGAGATCTTGTGTTCCCAGATGTAAAACCCAAGTGTTTGAAGTGGTGAGTGTATTAGACTGGTGCTTCATCGTCCTGCTGATGGACCAGCTCTAGATGTCTTCAGGACAGTTGGGATGGTATTCAGCTTTTAGTACTCTTCATGATTTGGTAGAAGTCATACTCACAAGGGGAGTAATTGTGGGGTTTTTTTCAGTAATGAGTTCTCTCATGACTAATCTTGCCATTCACTGCTGCCGTTTGCAACTTGTGTCCATCGCTGTGTCCATCAGCACAGGCTTTGCTGTTCACAGAGATTTGCCTGAATGTTCCCATACCCAGTCCACGCTGTGGAGAACTGTGGACAACTTAGGACTGTAAATCACTTTGTTGTGGTTGAGTAGAAGAGGTTTGTTAGATTCAACCTTGGTTTAGTAGTAGTAATAATATTAAAATTATTATTAATATTAAAATTAAAATTAAAATTAAAATTATTCTTTTTCTTCTTCATCTTCATCTTCTTCTTCTTCTTCTTCTTCTTCTTCTTCTTCTTCTTCTTCTTCTTCTTCTTCTCATTATTATAGACAATGTTCATTTCTTGAGCTTCTCCTTAGCAGAAGCATCATTTCCTTGTAGTTTTTTGTATGCCAGATTCAAGGGACTGGTGGCAGCCACCATCATAGAGAAGAAAGAAAGCATTTGTATTCTGTGACACAAAGCCAATGATTCTGTCAATCTCAGTTGCGTAATCTTTATACGCTATTAGGAAGTATTAGCTCTCTTTTCTCACAGCTCTCGCAGCAACGTTGCAGTGCGACGTGTTGACAGAAAAGAGCATTCAATTTAAATACGGACCATCCCTTTGCAAATACATTTAAATAGGTTTTTTCATGTTTTCGTGACTAAAATGATGGTTTATTTGTAAATAGCAGCAATGTGATGCGAAGGAAAGCTTTAACCTCATGGCCCCTCAATTCTCAAAGCTGCAACGGTTCCCACTGCCGCTTCTCATCGCTGGTGGAGGAGCAACACCTTGTACAGGTGTTGTCCAAGGTGTGCAGATCCTTTCTTGTGAGGTTTTTACCATCAGCAGGACATGGAAACATAGCGTCATGGAATGGGTTGGGTTGGAAGGGACCTCCAAGCCCATCCAGTGCCAGCCCCTGCCATGGGCAGGGACACCTCCCACCGGGTCAGGGGGCTCCAAGCCCTGTCCAATCTGTGCCAATAGTTAATCTGTGCCCAAAAGGCTGGACAGCCTTTTTGTTGAAGCTGCAGCTTTGCTGGAAGTATTTCTTAAATCCTGGGTCAGTTTTTACTGTTCTAACTGAATCCGATTTGTAATGTGTAATTTATAGCAGAACTGTTTGATATTCTTTGTGGGTGAGGCAGTGTCTAAATAAAAAAAATCAGTTTTCATGCCTGTCCTGTCTCAATAGATGGACTGAAAACATAAGGTACCAGTTCTTGTTTTGTTCCACTTTTTTTTTGCCTTCAAGGCATGCTGAGGTAACATTAACACCTATGGAAAATAGATGTGAATTTTTACTCATTACTTCAGATTCTGTAATTTTACAAGATGTCTGATTTGTATGATTTGGCTACTTTTTGCATGAAAACCTCTTCAGGTTGTATCAGTACTTTGGGGCTTTATCGCTATTTCCAGGCTGTATCACTATTTCCACTCATGGCTTAGCATTTTGAGCTCTTCAGTTTATCAGCAGCGTAAGGAAACCTTCCTGGAGACTTTCCATCAAACCCATTTGTTGATGAAGGAGGGAACATCTTTTCTAATGCTTTAAAACAGGAGCCATAAATTCTGAAGTGAACTTCCCGTGGCCCTATTAATTGAGAAGTAATTTTTTTAGCATCACCCTGACTGAGGTAGAGTGGGACGTGTTGGGAAGGTGAGTGCGGTGAATAGAGACACTGACGTGATTTAGAGAACGTGGGTTTGTTTTGCTGCTTCATACTTTGCATGTGGGTGTTAGAGGATCATAGAATCACAGCATGGGCTCGGTTGGAAGGGACGTCAAAGCCCATCCAGTGCGACCCCCTGCCATGGGCAGGGACACCTCCCACTGGCTCAGGGGACTCCAAGCCCCATCCAACCTGGCCTGGAACACCTCCAGGGATGGGGCAGCCACCACCAGAAAAGATTCTGGTTAGGGTACAACTGATTAGTTCTGACCAGCTAGAAAAGCAGGTTGCATGTTCCTTTTCTACCAATTCTGAAGCATAAGTTACCGTCGTTGTGGATTACCTTTCTTTGTTGAGCTTTGTGGTGCTTGGCAGAGCTGGTACTTGAGTGCACGATGAGGCTGCTACTTAATTGTGTCTTTTGGTGTGGATTACGATCTGTTTGGTGCCTGTCAACTCAGTCTTTGGTTCCACAGAACTGCAGTGTTTCTTTAAGCCTGAAATACAGATCATCCAAAAGCCTGGGGCTTGCTCCAAAGCTGAGATAGAATCATGGAATTGTAGTACTGGGTTCAGTTTTGGGCT
>VWPV01023776.1:0-65719 GCA_013389885.1 Geococcyx californianus | reverse complement strand
GAAGCCTGTGTTCCACTGGATCAAACAATTGCCCAATTAAGNGAAAGCTAAATCATTTGAACTGATTTTCCATTTGTTTGGCTATTAAAGTTCCTCTGTGAAATGTATGTTTATTTAAAATATCTCCAGCTACCCATTTACAATGCATTTGTTAAATTAGTTAAGAGACTTTAATTGGGCATTGGGGATTTGCTGTGCTATTCCCAAATCCGTTTACTAAAAATACATGAGAACTATGAGCAATTTATTTATAACCTTGTTATACTAGGCCATTACGAACATCAGAGTTTTTATCTTAAAATGGTTTTAATTTGCATTGACAAAATTCAAGCCATGTTTGCTTTTTTTCTATTTTTAATAAAGCAGCCTGCAAACTGTTTCTGGTTAAACACAGTAGAACCACCTGTTATATTTGGAACAGTGTTAATATAAGCAGATTCCAGGAAAAAAAGGAACAATATTGAATCAGCAATAGAGAATACTGTATTTCTCTCTTTTGTATCCCATTAAGATCAATAATTTGAGCAGTTAACGGTATTTCAGATTACAAATGCTCTGTACTACACTGTCATTATCATCAAATATTCACTTACTTGTTTTGATCAGATCCTAGGCATTTCACAACAATTAAAACACAGCACGGCAATAAAACTCCCCTTACGATGCTTTGCTTAGTGACTGGCCTGTTCGCATCATACTGAGCCATTCCGCCAGACCCTGACATCCTAATATCAGATCCATGTGTGGGAGCCTCTTCCAAGAGACAGGAAGGGTGTTTTTAGAATCCTCGGCTTTAAACAGGCTACTTTCATCCAAACAAATGGGAAGGCAGTGTTTCCAGCATCTTGGCTGGAGTTCTAAGTATCAGGATTTCTCCATAGGGCAGATGCCTGGTTCTGTTTTGATTGACTCAGGTGTTAGAAGAATAGGAATTACCTACAGTACTTTTTTTATATACATTTCCAGATTTTTTGTTTTTTATTTACAGGACTCCCCCATAGCATCCTATCAGAGCTCAGTATGTTATCTCTGGTGTGTTGTGAGAAGAAACAGAAATTTGGCCTTGTATTTTCATGGAGAAAATTAAGAATATATCTATAGATTGTAATAGATGGGAATTTACAAAACTTTGGGTTATCTGAGATTTAGGATTTATTAAGGTAAGATTGCAAAATTCCTATTAAAATCTGTTGATTAGTAAAGGAATTAAAATCTTCACTATGTTTGTTATAATCAAACTATTCATGACTTATTCGAATTTGAAAATAATGAGATTCACTCCTATTTACTACTCACTATGACAGGTATATAAGCAAGCACAGAAATATAGATAGATGCATGCACTCAAAGATACATCAATATTTCTGCATCACAGAAGTACAGGTCATGACAGAGAGAAAGACAGCCTAGTCTGAAAATTTCTCTCTTGAGATTTGGTGAGAATATTCATACACAATGCATTCCCAGTAGGCAGTACCTGGATCTCAAGGAATCTGGAAGATTTGCTATGTTGGTAAATGAGATTGAGCGTTACACCTGAGAGGCATTCCAGCTCAGAGGGAGGTCAGTGGTCTCCCCCTGCTGTAATCCAGAAGAGCAAAAAGGGCCTTCAGTGTAATCGCATACTTACAGGGCTCCAAGATTACTGAATTTCATCAGATATTTGATTATTCATTTTGATGTTTAATATTCACTTTGGTTGCACTTTGCACTTAGAAGATGTCATACTAGTGGAACTAGTTGCATCAGACTGCCTCGGCTGGGCCACAACTCAGGTATTGGGGTTTTTTGCAGGGAATAACCATGGTCAGCCTGTATCTAAGGTGACAATTCGGCCTCTTCCCTGGCACACAGAACCCCAAGAACACCAGAGGAGTCCTCAAGCGCTCCAGTTCGCTGCTTTGTTACAATGGGTTTTCTTTCCCTGTTGTGCCTGGTCAAGAGGACCGGTTATCAGCCCCCTTTTTCATATGATGAGGGAATTTCTTTCCCAATTAATGCAGTTTCAGGTAGGCCAAGGGGCTGCCTTGGCACTCTGGGTGACTGCCTCCACACAATGGGAATTCTCCTCTCCATGAAGCCTGTGTTCCACTGGATCAAACAATTGCCCAATTAAGGGAGAGAAGGTTGTTTTTTTTTNAAGTACAGGTCATGACAGAGAGAAAGACAGCCTAGTCTGAAAATTTCTCTCTTGAGATTTGGTGAGAATATTCATACACAATGCATTCCCAGTAGGCAGTACCTGGATCTCAAGGAATCTGGAAGATTTGCTATGTTGGTAAATGAGATTGAGCGTTACACCTGAGAGGCATTCCAGCTCAGAGGGAGGTCAGTGGTCTCCCCCTGCTGTAATCCAGAAGAGCAAAAAGGGCCTTCAGTGTAATCGCATACTTACAGGGCTCCAAGATTACTGAATTTCATCAGATATTTGATTATTCATTTTGATGTTTAATATTCACTTTGGTTGCACTTTGCACTTAGAAGATGTCATACTAGTGGAACTAGTTGCATCAGACTGCCTCGGCTGGGCCACAACTCAGGTATTGGGGTTTTTTGCAGGGAATAACCATGGTCAGCCTGTATCTAAGGTGACAATTCGGCCTCTTCCCTGGCACACAGAACCCCAAGAACACCAGAGGAGTCCTCAAGCGCTCCAGTTCGCTGCTTTGTTACAATGGGTTTTCTTTCCCTGTTGTGCCTGGTCAAGAGGACCGGTTATCAGCCCCCTTTTTCATATGATGAGGGAATTTCTTTCCCAATTAATGCAGTTTCAGGTAGGCCAAGGGGCTGCCTTGGCACTCTGGGTGACTGCCTCCACACAATGGGAATTCTCCTCTCCATGAAGCCTGTGTTCCACTGGATCAAACAATTGCCCAATTAAGGGAGAGAAGGTTGTTTTTTTTTTCAAATGCATCCAAAAGGTTATGCAAAGCAGCACCAGCTGCTCTGTGCGGCCAGTGGGGTGGGAAGAAATTCCATCACCGTATGGATCTTTATGTTTTCTCTTAAATATCTTCTTTGGCCAACAGGTAGCAATGCATGGTGAAGGGGCATAGCCTTGGCTTAAGCATAGGCGACCTGGGAATTCTAAGCTAAAAGCTTTGGGCCTGGGAGAATGGATTATGGTGGAGTTTCCAGAATTTAAGTTTCTGCTAGGCCACTACAAGTTTCCAGATGATTTTTTTTTTTAACTCCCCTCCTTTCATTGAACAATCATAAAGATCAAACTGCCTCCACAGAAAGACCTTTTATGCTTGAAGTTTTTTATCCAAAGATCATCCTATGTGGTGAACACCCAAATTAGTAAATTATGTACCACGTGTTTGACTAGAGAATAGTTAATAGATTAAGCCTTTCTTTTTCTGAAGACAGTGTGGGATTTGAAACCCATTCCTAGTGAAGTGAATTACACATATGATGTGGCAGAATATACTAGATTTAAAATATTCTAAACGGTCAATAAAAATCATAATTTTCATGTGCCTGTAAAACTTTAGCAACAAGTATGAATTTGGTCCAATTTGCATACATTACTGGAGGAAATTCTTCCACTTTAGCATCACTTTTAAGTTCAAAGCAGAGGCTCTAAGAAAAAGGAAGCAGAATCAAAATTTCAGTTCTTCATTAGAGCTGCTTGCATTCTATGTAAGCATCAAACAATAACTATGGGTATTCAAATGCCCCTCTGAGATGAGGATGTTTGCACACCTCTTCAGACAGGGCGTTCATGTCCAAGATCTACACCAAAGTCTTATTGTTGGAAATAAATCATAAGGGTAGATCTCTGCACTCACCAAGAGCCATGGGAAAGTCATTGGACCGCTACACCAAGGAAAGTGGCTCATTCCCAGGAAACAGCATGTAATTAAACGTTTCAGCTTTCCAGAACTAATTTTTTCTGTCTTGTTAAATCCAGTTGCTTTAACACAATTTTCACTCCTGCTGACATTGATCCGTTGTGATGTGATGAGTGAGTAAGTTAACAGCTGTAAATGTTAACAAGTAATTTATTTAAGCTGTTACAAAAGTCAGACTGCTTTCATGGTAGGACAAATCAACACCATACTCTCCATGCCAAACATTTTTACTGAACATAATGTTGTATGAAGCTTGAGTTGTTTTCCATAGCCCAAAGATCAGCATTCTGTTATTATACAAAAAATTGCTGTTATTTTTCAAAGGACTGCATAGCTCTGGTAGATGAGGAAATCCTGAACTGGTACAAATTATCATAAATGCATCCATTTCAATGGAACTATTCCAGTTTGCACTGGCTGACTTCCTGACCAAATATGTATTGTTTAGTGAGAAAAATCTACCAAGAAACATAAAATACTTCAGCAGGGGATGTAATAGAGATGGAGCACAATCACACTCCCGTTATCCTGCAAAATGCATTTAAGATAGTGGTTTTTCCTCTTTTCCTGCAAAATATTCTATTCTGCAGAAATTATTATATGTCACAAAACTTCTCCAGACCATGCATGACATCTCCCAATTTAAGTATTGAGTTTAGTTTCTCTTTCCAGCTACACCTAACATCATCAGCTCCCACTCAAAATCAGGCAGGAGTAGTGCTACTCTAATCAAGGAACTATCTTTTCTAGTTTGTTGAAGGCTTTCCCCTTGCTCTGGGAGCCTACATTTAATGACAGTTTTTGTGCAGACCCAAACACTTCTTGAAACACCACAAATTCTTTCTGTTCAATTAGGACCTGGTCTGATTTTTCAAAACGTGTTCAAAAAAGTTTTACCTAGGTTAAAACCTTTATCTTTTAAGATTGTTCCAAGCACACAGAAATAAAAGTGAAAAAAAGCTTAATGAATCCTTTTGGGGTTTATGGCTGCAATCAAAAGCTAGGAAAGAACAAGAGGTAATAAACCCATTGATAGTACTGTACATCCTGGCATAAGCAGCACAGGAGAGAGTATTTGTTTGACTTTGCAGGAAGCTTAGAGCTAAATCTTATATTCAAGAACCAGAAATAGCAGTTAATACACTTATATGATTGTTCTCAAGAGACCATAGATACTCAAAAATGTATAACAGCAGCTGGAAAATGTGGAAACAGAATTAATTAGTAAAAATTGTTATTTAAATCACAGAGTTGATTTTTATGTTCTTTACTTCCATGTTATTTCATAGCTTAAAGCAAACGTAGTTTTAAATCCTAGGCAAAATAAACATGCCAAGTAAAAATGCCAACTTCACACAGCTTATCAGGAAGCATCAAGAAGAGCCTTCTTGGTGAATGGAGAGTTTAGCAGCTAGCAGTTAATATTTTCACAATGCCATCTTGACAAATTTAGCACTCCAGATCCTGAAAGCCCAGATTTATACCCATCTGGCAATATCGAGAGACAAACACTTATGCATGAGAAGCGCTGCAGAGCTAACATTCCCACACAGAGAGCAACAGTCATCCTGGTTTGATCTCAAACTGTCTCCAAAAATCATGTGTTTCCTGATTTTGTTGTCCTGAACATTATACTATGTCACAACCAGCCATTTGGAGCTGCAGGAGAGCACTCACAAAAAGCCCACAGGCAATCTGGGGAAGAAAGCTCACGCCAATAGTATCAGAAGACGACTACAAGGGACATGAAAACATGTTTTCTTCTGTGACACAAATGAACAGAACTGAGTCTTTGCAGCAGAGAGCAAGCAGAGATAGCAGAAACCTGCAGTCTGGCTAACACTGAAGTTCACAGAATGAAGCTAGTGTTACATTTGAGTTCCATTTGAGTTTCTTTCACAATAAATATATTTTCAGTGACAGAGGACGTCTGTCATATGGTAATCAGTGGTGATTACACTATATTTCCCAGTTGCATAATTTCATTTCTATACTAAATGCAATGGCAGAAGATAAAAAAAATAAATGGCACCTGATCTGCCTGTTTTCTTCCTGTAACAGAAAAGCAGAGCTGCAGAACGGCGCTCCTTGGAGCGGGTGACTTCTCCCTGACTGAAACAATGTCAGCGGAAGTCATAGTACACCAGATTGCCCAAATTTACTTATCCGTGAAATGGGAATAATACCTCCCACATAGATTTTGAGGTTTATTGACTACATCCCTGACTGGATGCTGTCTTTCTTTCACACCTGCAAAGTGTCTAAAATGAATGGTCTATTTTCATATAAGAATTACTCCTTAGAGCTTTCTCATTTTGTTCATGGGGGAACTGTGCCATTTAAGGGCCATTTTTATCACAACAAGAAATCCCTGTGGTGAAAAATAATATATAATATGACTTGCCATGGAATTAATTTTATATAACAGAAAATTCTGCTTTTTCACATGTAATTAGAACTCAGGCTCACTTCAGACTTACAGGAAGTTTTCCTGACACAGAAACAGAACTATGAACAACTCATCCACCAGACAGCAAAAAGAGCCACAAGGAAGAGATTAATGAACTCAGGTTACCTTCTGTGAAGTCTGGTCTAGACTTTCAGCCCTGTAATGGCAGGGATGAGGAAGGGAATCAACCTAAAAAGGGCTGAAGCATGCAGAGGATCTACAAGAGAGGTACTACTGTACAGATGCCAATCTTTAAAAGCATGCTCTGTGCATTATCAAGGAAAGAAGAGAACATAACAGCCAAGAATTATTACCTAGAGAGAATATTAAAAGAATTGAAACTACAGGGAGGAAAAAAGGCTTTTTTTTTTTTAAGTTCTTCATTTTAATGATGAAGCAATGACAGCTCAATTGGGTTGCAAATGAAGCCCAGGTTCCCCAGTGTTGCAGGCACATGAGTAATAATAAAAATAATAACAATAAAAATGCTATAGTTTGGATGTTGATATCTGACAACATTTTAAAATATAAATTGCATTATTTTGGGGGTCATCTTTTTCCAATATTCAAGAGCATCCTGGAATAGGCCTTGTATATTATTGATGTACTACAAAGTGGAAAGTTTTATACATTCATGCAACTTTTAATATACTTGCTTACCTACGTGCAGAAGGATAGTTCACTCATGCATAAGAATCTGAAGTAAAATACCATAATCCCTACTTTGCTAAGCATATGAGTAGCCAGATTTTTAAAGAAACTCAGGATATGAGCTTCTTTTCATTTCAACATTAATTACTAAGCAATGACATATTAAGTTTCTTGCTTTACTCACTGGCTTTCATTTCATTATCTTCGCCTCTCAAACATACAAATATAAATCAAAATGTATTTCCATGTGTATATCTATCTATCTATCAAGCTCTACATACACACACACACATTCTCTTTCAAATAACAAAGTCTAATGAGCCCTCCAAGGTATACAAATAATTAAAAATATAGAACACCAAATTCCCAGCTTAATGACACCTCTGAAAGGAACAGCAGGAATAGGAAATAAAACTAGACCAAATACCCAGCCTAACAACTCCCCAGTGAGGTATGACAGTCTAGGAAGGTATAATAATGAGATCAAATACAAATTGCAATATGAAAAGTGAAAATTCAATATGCAAGTATGAATAATACAAAATTACATTAGTAAAGTGACATCTTCTATTAGTAGAATATCCTACAGTATATGAAACCACCAATTTTATGCAACATACCCAGGCTTTTTTATATTTCCCAAATTAAACTACACTAAAATACATCTTACTGTAAAGTAGCTGTTTTCATGTGAACCAGAATACTTCAGAGCCAGTAAAAAGCCGTATTATGAGAATGCCTGATCTCCACCTTCATTCCTTTTCTTTACAGTTGGCTGCAGATTGTGGCTGCACAGACACTCTCTGCAAAGACATCCAGCAGGACCCATACCTCCCTTGAGCAGCATCACATTTGAGTAGCACCAGTACGAGGGAGAGTAGCACAGGGAACCCCTTAGGGTTACACCACCCTCCTGTTGAAGCTGACACCAACAATTTCATTGGAAATGAAATACACACCGGCTACAACTGGTGATACACACACTGAGACATACCTAACCCATACACAGTCTCCTCGTACATAGTAGCTGCTAGGAGAAAAAAAGATGTTGTTCAGCTCTGTCTCCAGCCTAGCTATGGACAACAAGGCACTCACCAGGAGCAAAACTTTATACAGTGCATTGTCCTAAAGGGTCTTCATCATCCATTTCTTAGACCAAATGTATAGAGAAAACGTTAACTTTTGCTCTGTGAAACAGGATGACATCACCAGACCTTTAGACAAAGGAACACAGACTTTCTCCCTCACTTGGACACTACCAAAGGGGCCATAACTGACCCTAGAGATAACAGGCTATTTCCTAACATATCTTACTTTTTTTTCTGTCTCTCACTTTGTGTCTAAAGAAGGGCAGTAGAATCAGCTATAGAAATGTACCCATGGAACAAAAAGCGTTCACATAAATAAGGCTGGACAAAACTCATTCTCCTTTTCTGTAGAATTTCCCTTTGCAAAGAGAAAAAGAGAGTGTTCTTTTATTTGACATGCAGTCCTCCAAAATCCTCCAACGCTGTGTCGAAAAAAAAAAAAAAAAGAATAATTCCATTTGCTTCAGGTACATGAGGGAGTAAAACTAAAGGTATAGCACGTATTTTTTACTTCCAAGATGAAGGCCGGAGAACGTTGCGATAGCATACCAAAAATCAGAAACACCACCAGACAAGATGGGTCATCCCTGGCCTTGATGATGCCAGGGAGGTCAGTCTTCCTTCTGCCTCTGTGTAGAGGTGTTCCACGCAGCACAGTGCTGGCAGTCCTTGGCTACACTATTTGCTCTCATTTGTATTTCTGTATTAGATTCAGCACAGTGGGGAATGCTCCTGAGCAATTTATTTTCTCCAACCATTCTGTTCAGCTCCTCTCACCCCTGGGGACTGAAAGGAAATCTTTGACAGGTAGACAGCTCCCTGTGTATATAAAAATCCCACCCTAATGTCAGAGGGAAATCAGTAGTTGGCCACCTGCAGTAAATACAATGAAGGAAGAGAAAGAGCAAAAGATATTTAAGATAAACTGGCATTCAGAGATGGTGTATGAGATAACTGGCTGCCTACCAATCTACCTGTGGGTAAAATGGGTACTAGGAGGTTGCCATATTTTTACCTGTATCTTACCCTGAAAATTCTCAGCTGAAAGGTGGAATTTCCTGCTGAGACGTCAAAGCTGTACAAAGAGATTTAATTATGATTAACTGGAGTAATTTATTGTAGTAAAATAAAAATGTCACTGATGAAGACTGTTGTTGCTGATGCGATGATTGTTAGGAGCACTGGCACATGCTAACACTGGTTTTAATGAGGTAGTTCAGTTGTTTCTCAAATAAATATTTCTTAAAATGATTCATCATTAGGAAGATACCAAACACCATAAACAAGAATCCTCTCTGCCGTAAAAATATTCACCCTTGTAAAGAAGGCAGTAGAAAGGTGAGACATTTAGGTTCCAAACATTTAGTTTGGCCAAAGGATTAATTTTGAACAGCCACATAGAAGAAAACACCATCATTGTCCAGCTCTTTGCAGATATTCCATAATGTTGTTCTTCAGCACTAAATTCCACCTGCACATGAAAAATAAAAAATATACAGTTGGGCATAAAAGTGTGGATTCTTACTCCTCCATAAATTATATTCACAATCTTTTTATAAAGAGGGCTTTTCAGAGGAAGAAAAAGCACAGAAACTATTATATTAGGATATCTAGGTCAGTACAGGAATACCTAGGAAATAGGTAAATTTTTCTGCTTCAGAATTTACTGTGAGGAATTGAACAGTAAAACTGGAGGCCTTGAACTTGCAGACATACCAGCAATTTCAAGTTTTGCATTTGAGAAACAACACTGCCTTCATTATTTTCTACTTCAGCGCTTCTGAGTAGGAAGAATTTAGGTCAGTGTTGAGTCTGAGTTACTGCTGATAACTGTCAACAAATAAAACTCTGCCCTATATTTCATTCTTTATGAAAAATAAATGAGCACAGGGCAAGGAAATTGCCTATCTTTCCACGACAAGAATCTGTTAGCCAGCACATTTGCATTTTGAAATTACCTTTGAAGACACAGTAATGGACTTTCCACGTTGAGCTTGAGACACACAAGACAGCGTCAGAGAACTGGCCATATTTGCCTTTGTTGGTTCTCACTATGTAAACCTCATCTTCAAATAAAAAAAAATCCAGACATGTTCAGGAGATCTGGTATAAAAATTAACTAAACAGCAATAAGAAATTCACTTTAACTTTGGTAATTATGGCAGTGACCTAGAGGCATGGGAAGAAGCATTTATTTTCTTGTGGTGGTGAGAAGAAAAGTTAAAGGGCTTTTTGTCTGTTTGTAGCTTTTCTGCTGCAAGTTCAGTACTTTTTCATATGTGGCTGCGTTTGTAATAGATTAAAAATAAAATCTCTATAATACATTCTTGAATTTATATTATACTGCTGGAAATGTGCAGTCCCACAACAACTGTATGAATATAATTCTCTCTTCTTACTCCTCAGTCCTCTGGTCTGAGAGAATAGTATGCTGTCCTCCAGGGAATATCAATACCTGTGACTTGACTCTCATGCTCAGAAACATTAATTTAGTCCGTACGTATGCCTAATGTCACCTGTTATCTTTATAGTTGTGTATATGGCCCCATGAAACCATCAGGATTTAGGCGCATATTGCAGCTATGCATGTCCTTCAACATGAGTTAACATAAAAACTAAGGACCTAACCATGCAGAAATCATGCCTCACTGTAGTAAATTGCCTTGTAAGTTTTATTGGCATTTATACTTCCAGTTCTTTCTTTTAGCCCCTCTCACTACATTTATTCTCTTATATATAAAGTATAAAGTGGGGATTATTATTTTGTATTAACTGAGTTTACCTAATTGCTCTTTCTTGGTAGTCAAGAATGAAAACTAGAAACTGTGAGTAAAATCCATTCCTTTCCAGGTACTGCTTCCTTCTCAAGTACTTCTTCCTTTAAAAATGTTATTGTCATAATAAAATTTTAATTAGGCATTTTCTTTGTGCTAGGGAAAATGCCTATTATGTTGCTAGAACAAGCAACTTAGGACAGCATGACACTGCATTCAGAGAGAATGCTACGGGTTCTTCACAGGAAAAAAACCCACACTGACTCTAGAGGAGGAAAGTAATGCTGAAGTGCTCAGAACTGCAGAATTTGCTTTGATCTGACATAGAGCAAATCAAGGCTTTGATGTTTTAATATGTGCTTCTGCTACTAGATGTTCTCCATTGCAAGGCAAAACGAACACTCAGGAAAATTTCTGCAGTTTACTCAAGATAAAATCAGCAGTTTGAACTGATTTTACTGGGGTCAGGATTTCACCCAAGTCATTGGCCAACCTTCTCTCTTAACTCTTTGTGTTTACAATCTTTTTAAATCAAAGTGCCAGAAGAGACCTCAATTGTAACAAAGCCTTGGCCTCACAGTCACAAAGTCTAAAAATAAATATATGTAATACTCAACTCCTTCCCTTATCCCACCAAGTCCAATGTCTCTATCTTTCCCTCAGTTTCTCCCAGATGTGCCTACTAGAGCTCGCGCTGCTGTTACATTTTAGAGCACTATTCTCCTCTAGCTTAGGTTTATTCCAGTTCTTATGTTAAGATCCCCCTGAAATTAGTAGTGCTTTCCAAGTTACACACACCATTCACACCTCCTCTCGGCTGTGATTTTACCAGGCTGTGCAAGCTAAGCCTTTCAGGCGTTTTCTATAATGTCATTTAGTATGCAGACACAAGTAAGGCACCAACAAGGCAATCCTGAGGTCTGAGGTGTGTAGATTCGGACAAGGTCTGTGAACTTGGATTTGCCATTCACCACTGCACTAAGGCTGCTTAGTACACATCCAAAACCAGGCAGTATCTGCCATAAAAAGTCATTCCTCTTCCCTCTAACCATTTTTCTCACTTGCTCCACTTCTTTCCAGTTTCAGAGAGCAGTGGTCAATCGTTTGATGTCCAGATGGAGATCCATGACAAGCGAAGTCCCTCAGGGGTCCATAGTGGGACCAGTGCTCTTTAATATTTTCATTGATGACATAGACAGCAAGATGGACTGCATCCTCAACAAGCCTGCAGATGACACCAAGCTGAGTGGGGCAGTGGTCACACCAGAACGATAGGCTGTCATCCAGAGGGACATGGACAAGGTAGATGAGTGGGCCTGTGTGAACCTCATGAGGTTCAACAAGGCCAAGTGCAAGGTCCTACACCTGGACTGGGGCAATCCACGGTTTCAATACAGCCCTACAGACAAGGACTTGGGGGTGTCGATTGATGAGAAGCTTGACAGAAGTTGCCAATGTGTTCTCGCAGCCTAGGTCAGCTGTTTCCTGGGCTGCTTCAAAAGAAGCTTGGCCAGCGGGGTGAGGGAGATGATTCTCCCCCTCTACTCTGCTCTTGTGAAACCCCACCTGGAGTATTGTGTCCACTTCTGGAATCCCCAACATAAGAAGGAGATGGAAGTGTTGGAAGAGGTACAGAGGAGGCTACAAAGATGGTCAGAGGGCTGGAGCAGCTCTGCTGAGGACAGGTTGAGAGCTGGGCTTGTTCAGCCTGGAGAAGAGAAGGCTCCGGGGAGAATTTATAGCAGCCTTCCAGTACCTGAAGGGGCTACAGGAAAGCTGGGAAGGGACTTTTTACAAGGGCATGGAGTGATAAAACAAGGGGGAATGGCTTTAAATTGGAAGGGGGAAGATCTACATTAGACATTAAGAAGAAATTCTTCACAATGAGAGTGGTGATGCCCTGGCACAGGTTGCCCGGGGAAGCTGCGGATGCCTCCCTGGAAGTGTTCAAGGCCAGGTTGGATGGAGCCTTGAGCAGCTTGGTCTGCTGGGAGGTGCCCCTGCTCATGGAAGGGGGGTTAGAACAGGATGACCTTTAAGGTCCCTTCCAAGCCAAACCATTCTATGATATATCTTTTTTTTTTTTTTAACATGAATGTTTAGAACTAAATCAAACTTGTATGAAGTTACTGTGCTACAACCTTACTTATGTTTTATTCTATTTCCTAGTCACCTTTTAATTCAGCTATGAAAATTCTAGTTTATAATGGTGTTATAAACCCTGCTAAGGCTGAGGCAAAATCTTCATTCAGCATGGAGGTCATTTATACTTTACTTGTGATCGCTCCCCATACTCATAATAGAGATGACATTTTCTTCCACTTTCTTTTAGGTAAAGCCTCATTTCCAGTCACACTCTGCTAAACACCTGAGGTGCTTAATCGTATCTGATTTAAAATAAAATTTTTTGAAAGATTTACTTTTGAATTTTCATTCACCAGAAACAAAAGATAGCATAATTCTCCATTTGCATTGTATAAGAAAACAAATGCTTCTACTATAGCAAGGTTCCTGTCTCAATCATTATACCATTATCACATTAAAGAAAATTAAATTTGTGCACAATGTCTATGTTTTGTGATTATATTGGAAGAAAGCCAGAAAGAAATCGAGAACCCATAGCACTCTATCAGCTAAGATACAAAACAATAAACTGTGTCAAAATGTATAAAAGAATTTGAATATAGAAGGAAAGGTAGTACAAGTTTTCAAACTTGGAAAAACTGAACACACTTTATTCATAGAATGTCACCTTAAAGGGACATGGCCAAGAGAACTGACACCATTTCTAGATTTATAAAATGAAATTATTCCTTGAACCACTGGAAAGAATTGATTTTTGTGTCTTTTGTTATTATAGCAAAAGTTAAAATATTAAAAAGGCCTATTACTTTATCCAGCATGTACTGTTACATTCACAGCTCCTTTGTCCAAGAAAATTTAATCAGCTCATGGAATAACATTGCAGATGCCTCTCACAGGAAACTATTTTGCAGTTCAGTTTTTGTGCAAGGAATCTTTGTTTCCCCAAGTCTACCCTCTTTATTCTACAACACTTCTGCAACCTTTTTAAAGTGAAATTCTGGCCTATTCAAGTTAAAGAGAGTTTCGCTACCGACTTCAAAAGTACCTAAGATTTCCCCCTTAAGGTTTGTCTTTTTTTATTTTTATGTATAGGTATTGTGCAACTCTATTAAAAAGCATTTCAGAACTTCCCACGTTTGGGACAGTTTACCCAACTAAATAACTGTATTTATCATTGTCAATAGCTTCTTCCCACTCTGTCATCTGCAATGCTAAGCAGTTAGAATGTGCATATTCCTTCCCATTTTCAGTCCATTCTCCCCAACACTTGCTGATATATAAAGTGTCAGTATCTGTTACTGAGATCTAGATTCATCTCTCCCCTGTGTTTATAAAAACCCATGATATTTATCTCACACACCTAGCCAGACAAAAGGAAACGCATAGGTAGAGCAGCACTGTCTATCACTGGTTATTCAACAAGAAGTAAAAGCAAGATTTTCTGTACCATGAAGTATAGGTTTCTCCTGCTTGAGAAGGAAGAGAAATCCATTTATCGGTACAAGGGTTAGGCACACAGCACATCCTCTAATGGTTTACATCCCCTGAATTGTAATGTGCATAACAAACCCTAATCATGGAAAACCAAAGCATCTGACAAATACTCCCCTATCTTTCTACCAAAATGAAGTCAGGCACTCGTAGCAAAGGACAGGCTGTGTAAAATAGACTCCCAGATACCTTGATACCTATATAAACACATCTGTTGGACACATGAGAAGAATTAGTAACTCAAAATTGTGCATTGAGGTCCTTGGCTGAAAAGTTTCACTGAAATTCACAGCATTACAGAATCTGTTATATTTCTGTGAGCAAATTTCAAAGCCAGAGTATAAGAACAAGCCCAAAAAACTTCTCTGAAGAGAAGGCAGAGAAACACAAACTTCTATTCCTAAAATACTGCTAGGTTTTCTGGCTCAGACTGCATGCTTGACCAGTTCCCTCTGAATGAACGTTGCCAGATTTATGGTCCCATTCCTTTATCATTCCTTTATTATTTCAGAAAATAAAGAGAGTGAAAGGTTGAATATATTCTAATGTTATTAAACCTCAGACCTATCGACAGATGTAAACCATCCTTTTATGATGGATTCTATGATTATCTGCAGTGTCTATCTTTCTGGCACCTTTACTCACTGCTGGCCTCCATTCTTATACATCACTGAAGAAGTAGCTTAAACTAAAAAAAAAGAGAGAAGAAAAAGCAAGCTAAGAAAACAGAAGCAACCGATCAAATCTGTTTGGGGACTTCTACAATGTAAAAATATGTATTGTTTGATTTCAGCTTACCACAGCAGAAAACTGAGTCCTACTTATCTAGATTCTCCCTCTCTCACCTTCCCTGAATGTTACTTTTGTTTATACATTATCATGGTTGGATGATCATTTTCATCACTCTTTTCAAATGTGCACCCGTGTGTTATTAATTAGTATTAATCACAAAATTGCCATATAAGTGCAAAGACTATAGGGCCTATATGTGCCTCATTTAACTTAATACAGCTTAAGAAATTGACTGGACTTTCAAGCGTGTTAACTATTGAGCACAGTAAGAATATGTGATTAAAACTCAACTAATTTACTGTCAAGTATACTCTACAGATGAAGTACAATGAATGTTGTGAAATCTTTCACATTCCTAACAAAAAGTTATTAAATAGTATTATTACTGTTGTTCTTACTACCATTAGAAAGTTCGTGAACTTGATTCCAAGAACACTGATGAGGTGTCAGGTCCTATAAAAATTCAGCAACCATCACCACAAAGGCATACGAACAGAACAACAGAAAAGAAAGCACAACTTGTCGCTTAGGCAAATGATTTCCACAGGAAAAATTAAAATTAATCAAAGGAGATATAACTATCTGTGAATACAATACCATGCTAAATGCCCTATATTTTTTTCTAAATACTTACCTTAAGAAGTACAGAACTGAAAATTAAATCACAAAGAGGAGCATAATGCAAAAAAATTGACATTTTATCAACACAATAAATAATGCCAACAGTAAGGTATTGTTGGTTGTAATGTACCAGTTAGTGCTAAATCTTCCTGTAATTGTCTATGTCTCTAGTTAAAATAAGAACAAATATTGAAAGGAATCACAGCTTTTCTTCCCAGGACTCCACCCTAAATGTATTAAACACAAAGGCTGCTGCAGCTGCATCGCAGAAATACAGAAATCTAAGGTGCACAAAATTGGTGTCTTTCATTGCAAGGTGTTTTGGTGATATATTTGAGCAGGATTCAAAGCTCATGTTGGCCATCGTGCGTGATGTCTGTACCATGAAGGCCTAGAATTAGCCTTGATTTCTGTTGATTCCTGTAAATAGTCCAACGGGAACAATGACATACGGTTTGCATATGCATAGACATCTGCATATTTGAGTTCTCAAATGACAATAGTGCAGAGTCAAAAAAAATTGGATTTCATACGTGATTTCCCATATAAATTTTTGGTCAGAAATCTCATTTTGCCCAAGACCTTAGAATACAGAGATGGCAATACAGGATTCAGTTCCGGAAGGGGCTCCCTAAAATATTGTGTCTCAGATACTGTAATTAACCATGATCATAAATTGATCAAGCTTAATACCTTAGGTTTATTACAAAGCTTTATTAGAAAGCTGTTCTCACATCTGATCCCTCTAAAGATTATAAATCTTCTTTTAACATAATCCTGAACATGTTCATGGCCATTTGCTCTTCTATAAAGATCGTCTTCGTATAATGAAACAATTCTGTTTCCCTGTTGTTTACTCACTGATGTAGTTGTAAAATGAACCAATTCTCCACTCAGTTTTGACTTGAGTACATTTTAAAATATATAGAGAGGTATTTTATTTCTCCCTATCCTGATCATATGAAAGTGCAAAGCAAAGATGGAATAAAAGGAGAATTTTGAAGGGTTTACTTTTTCTTTTAATTGAAACAGCTCAGATATTTAATGTTAAACTTCCTATTTTGTTTAGACTAGATCAGACATTCCTGAGTCAGCTGTGTTTCCCATTTGGTTAACCTTATTAAAATAGAGGACTGACTGAACAACAGATACAACCACTTTTTTTGGCTGTGAAGGCAAAGGAAGGGCAAAACAAAATGTAAGAAAGAACTGGCCATACTGATGACGAAGTTACACTGGGGTCTAGATTGGGTGGCCTATGAACCTATGAATTTTATAACGCAAATAAGCATCTAAAATGAACACCACAGCCAACTGCTTTACATAACTACACTGGCTTTTTCTTTCTATACTGGACAACTGACAGCACTAAAATTACAGCATTGTGACACTTCTGAGGAAAGTGGCTGCACTAAATGCTTCTGAAAAGTCCGCTGTTAATGGTCTCAGAAGTGCCACAGGCTGAGTGACACTATGAAGGCATCATTTTCCAGGCATTCAAAAGATTTGCTGGCTGGGAAAAGCAAGCCATGTTCCACAATGGCAGATGGAAAGGAAATTACTCTTGCATGGGCTTGAGAAACTTTCTTGAGCCTGCTTTATCTTTTGCCAATGTCCAGAGAGTTCAGCTGGATGACAGTTGCAGGCTGGTTGCCCACGTCCTGCTTAGCAAGGCAATAGAGGCCTTTTTCATGATTTAATCGGCACTGGAATCTCTATTTGTGCTGACTGGGTTTCGGAACACAGAATATTAAAAGGAACACAGTCCTGCTGCGTCAATCAGAGGTCTCTCATTCTTGAATTAATATGCATTGTCTTAGTAAATTCTGTCTCCCAGTGACTTTGGCTTTTACAGGATAAGCAAGTCAATAAACCGTAACAGAAGTGCTGGAGATATCTATAAGATAATACATGCAAGAACTGTGTGATAATAGAGATACAATAAGCAGTCTCTATAGCCAGTGTCCCAGAAGGGTGCAGCAACACAGATACTTGAAGAAGGAACATCACAAGTCAGTTAGATGAGTTGACAATGACAAGCCAATATTGACTTCAGTGTAACGGGAAAGACAGGCAGTAAGTTACAGAATGACATTTTAAAATACAGAATTAGAAATACCATTGAAAGCTATTAATTGTTCAGTTTCCAGAACTTGAGAGGCCAAATGATGGTACCAAATAAAATATCTGGAATATCATCAGACTTAAATAATTTAATCTCTTTAGATATGCTGAAACTGCTAGGGATGTATTTGGGAAGAAAAGGGATCAGAATAAACATGTTTGGAGGTATGATCTAAAAATTTTTAGGTCACACTGTTCCTTTTTCAGGGTATTTTCCTTCATATTTCAAGAAGTGAAGATCAGGGAGGAGGGGATTTGTCACAAACATGATTATGATCAGGACCCTTCTGGCAGATACTAACTCTCTTCATAATTTCTAGGGAAGTGCTGAAAAAAGAGGGCAGTAAATGCAGTAAATGGCATTTTAGTTTTGCTAACTTATCAATTCTAACTTGCAGACTTTAATTTTGATCTGATGACATCTTGGAAGATAAGGATTGACCTTTACGGGACTTCTACCATTCCCGATAAAACTACTTGGTGTATGCGTTAATCGACTCAAGAGGAAGGTCATGGAGCTTAAATGCCAAGTGAATATGGGAAATACCAGGTTTTAAAGTGGAGTTTGCACAGCTTCCATGCTGGTTTAGCATGGAGTGACTGCAGCCACAGCTCTGAATATTAGGAAAACAGAACATTGGACGGAAATTGCCTTTCTGCTCTTTGCAGAATCCACCAGTAATGCACTTTGTCTTAGCTTTGGCTTTCCCTCCTGTTCATTCCTCCTGGGTTTTTTTTTTCCTGTTCCCTCATTCCTGCTATACTCTGTATGTTTTCTTTCATAAAGCTAATTGTTTAAATTACTTTGCATTTTTGTAATATTAAACTAAGATTTTATATCTGAGTCAGTTACAATGATAAGGATTTCAGCTCCAATATCAAGCTAAACTAGTTATCTTATAATTAGATGCATCACATAGGAAGACCTGTAAGGTATTTCTACCAAGTTCAGGGTTTATTTGCTTTACTGATTGTAGGTTCAGATCAAGAAATTAGATGCTTTGTTACAAAGTCCAAGATAGTACAGATTATAATTATCACCACAGCCCACATTATTTCCTAACTGCTATCATAAAAGTCAGTGAATAGTTGTTGTCCATATCTTAAATACTGGGACTCTAAATATCAGAGCTTCAAATTGTGCCTTGAATAAACTAATACTTTTCATATTTCTTTTGCTGCATTTTGGATGTCACTGCCTTCAGTGTTCCCATTGCTTTGGAGTAAAAATACATTTAAAAAGCTAGATGTGTTCTGCTGTGGTGATTAGATTATGAGATGCATCAGTATGAGCTTCTTTATGAAAAAGATATTTAAGGTGTGGGATACCACAGAAGAGGCATCCACTCAGCAAGCCTTTCCACAATGATCTGTTACATTCAAGGTAAATTTAGATGTCTCAGGTTAAGCACAAATCTTGTTACTTTCTTGGCCTGACTAATACACCTCTTTTCAAAGAGGCTTTGTGATGCTCACAATCTCTGGAAATTACACCAAAGTGTTGTTTTCTGGGTGTATACTGTTTAGTCAAATGTAACAAAAGGAGGACGTTACCTGAGATTCACAATTACATTAAATAATATTTGCAATTTGAAATTTAGAAATATGTGGGAGCATCACAATGTAAATCCAGAAGGAGATAGAAAGTGTGTGAAAATTTTTGTTACTGGTGACAAGAAAAGAAACAATACATCGGGGATGTAGGTAAGTAAGGGTTCTAAGATAAATACCTGTTTCTGCAGAGACTCAGGTGTTCATACACAGCTTTACATACAAGATTGATTCAATTCAATCCTGTTTATTCAGTAGAGACTACATCCCTCACGTTTTGGTTTGAATTCACACATTTCTCTCATATTTACCCATTTCTCTCACATTTACCCATTTGAAAAAGCTGATTCTAAACCAAAACTCTGGAATTGTACTTCTAAGAGATTGTTTCAAAACAAAGAGAAAATCATTCAGATTGCAGATATACTTTTAAGGTATCCTGAAAGGATTATTGTCTACTTTATCCCTCCCCATTCCTGTTTATCCGGCAAACACATGCAAATACTCTGTGTAGACAATCCTGCTTCGTACAAAGGCAAGTAGTCATACTTTAATAAACCTGATTGGTGGCCTTTGTAGCAAAATAGGACTATATAAAATGGTTTCTAATTTTTTACTTCAGAGATCTAATATGTAAACAGGATGTGAAACAGAATCTCTTCTTGATTATAGGAAATAATAAGAAAGTTAAAAAAAGACTCACCTCTCAAGACTGAATGGTTCTTCACAAAAAGCAAAATTACAAACCGTCATCTCTTCACTGTGTCTTGGTATAGAAAGCTAATCCAAAATTTACTGATATGATTCAGAAATATTTTAATTTCTTTCAATATGATTTTGAATAAGGCCTATATTGCGGAACTATGTAAACAATTTCTCTACTAATGAACTCCTTCACCAATTAATTACAACTACATTGCCTCCTGTGATTTATATATTTTCCTGTAACTTACATCAGCGGGAATCCAGAGCCTGTGTCCCATGTTACCACCTTTTTGGTCTCTGTGTGCTGCTTATGCGTGAATACAATGATAAATCCACCATAGCTTAAAACCCACTGACAATATAAAGGTTATCATAGACTTAAGGAGTAGCTGAATCTACAGATCTCACTCAGGCAGACTCTTTTTTATCTTTTCTAGTGAAATTATGTATATCACTCTTGGGTCACATTTTCTTGCCATTCTCTGCTACAGTACCATCATCTGTACAGTTGATGTCAGTGAATTTGAATTATCCTTTAGACCTACTAGGAACTGAGATGAATGAAATCAATTTTCTTTTCCTTACAGCTGAAATTAATTTAGTAATGTATAACAATAGTAGAACTTCCTTTCTTTGTTCAGTTCTATGCTAAAATCCATCAATATATTCTGCTTGGCGCTAAGATTAACTTTTCTTAATTTATAGGCAACTCATTCTAGCATAACAAAAAAAAATCAGTCTTTGATTTCAAGTCTATTCTGTAATCTGGGCATTTTCACCCACTACCAATGATCTTTGATTAGGATATCAAAATATAGAATAAAAAAAAATGCATCCTAACAGTGCGTTACTTGTAGTTCTAATGCTTAAACAACAGTTCTTTTCATTATTTTTTTAAGAAAGATCATCTTTAGTTAATTGAGATTCAAGTTTATGCAAAATATTTTCATAGAATTTTGTTTGCACTGAAGGAAAACATCAGTGCTTTTTTCTGGCTGAAAAGGTGCCAGCTGTAGCAAACTAATGAGTCCCAAAAAGAAAATATTTGTACAGCTGGAGTCTGAATGTTATCAAGCTGCTTGTTTTTGATTGACACTATAACAGTCATAGTAGTGGAAGGTGACCAATAATACTCCCTCTGTGAAAATGTAAGTAGTATCATCCAAGAGTGATTGATAAACAAAAATGTTCAGAGGTTCAGCTCAATTTGGATAACCATCCAAGACTTTAGGTCTTTATTCTAATTGCCTCCCCCATTGGGGTCTCCGAATTTCAGCTAAAAATAGGTTGATCAGTGGCTCTCTTATTCAGGATTGCCCTGGTACTTGGTATGAACCTAAGGCAGGAAGTATGATAATGAACAAGAAAAGCCTTTGAAATAAACAGCTCTTAATATTTTAAAAGATTCACTTTGGGAAAGGAGTTTAACTCCTGTTATTTAATTTGAGCTAGATCATTCTATATCAGCTTCAGTTTGTGGTGTATATAATACATGGAGCAGCTAATGTGGTTATTCATGTTGATATATATAGCCATGTACACAAGGCAAATTATTCAAAAATTTTACAAAACATGTCTACGTGACCTTAATCCAACTCCAATGGAGACAGCCTTCCCTTGAAAAAAGTGAAATAGAGCCCCTTCTGAACACAGAGAGCAATGGTTTGTCACTACAGCCAAAATTGTATTGGTTTCCAGTCACCATGGGTCTACAGCTGGAGTGAGAGGCTTCAAAAAGAAATGAAGAAAAAAATGCAAGCACGTGAGGAACTTTGAACAGGCAATAGGAGCCCTTAAGACAGAAAGATGGATGCACCAAAGGTGCAAGAGATAATTAAGCTTATAGGTATGAAGTTATGAAGGCTATAGGTGTAGACTATGAAGGACTGTAAGCATTTTTGTGTATTTCTGCTAGGTAGCAGGAGTGCTGTGCCCAGAGCTAAAGCAATATAGTTAAATAGTTTGGAGAAGTGGGGTTTTTTTTCAATTTTTATTGTGCTTATGGAGTATTTAATGCCTCACTAGACCCAAAAAAACCCTAGGGTCCCATGCTCATTTCAATTCAATTAAGATATACAGGCTGTGCAAAATATACATCGATAGGGAGCCACATTTTCAGAAATAACTGCTTATCCGTGCACTTTTTAGCTCATTATAACAGAACCATAGAATCCAACTTTAAATAAAGGCTGTTGGTGGACTAAATTACAATAGGGTATCGAGAGACCTCGTGAACTAGATATATTCTATTTTATTAAGCTTTCATTGTATATAGTATGACTCAGCAAAGCATTCAGTCCCTGCTAACCAGAGTCCTAGTACTTACTCTAAATCTTGAAGGCAAATATTTTCCGCCAAGGGCACTCTGTAAATGAACTGTAGGTTTTGGCCCTCTCCCTGTTAAAACAGACTTGACAGAGTGCTCATTTCACAGACATTTTGGATCTCCTTTCAGAAAGCTTGCCAAGCACTTGAGGAAACAGCACAATCCTCACTTCCACATTGAACAGTGTCACCCTTCCATGACAGTATCTTTCCATGCAAAAACACCAGTTTCCTAAGACTTTGTTTTCCAGATGATAAAGATTATTTTTATAATTCTAAATAAATGATCAGCTGTTTCTCTTGTAAAATTACTTACTCTGGTTTGAAGTGAAGATGGGAATTTCATCCCTACACCCTCTCACAACGATGGCACCAATGCTCTACCTCTCTGTACGTGGCCTCGTTGTCCCAGGGGCTGTCACAAAACATGCAGTGGCTGGTTCAGGTTATAAACACACTGGAACATGCTAAATGGTATAAAAATTCTCCAATTTTGATGATGCTTGTATGAACTCAGTACTTTTTTATGTTTCCGTGTTTCTAAGATGCTTGAAATCAGTCAAGATTTGCAAGGTGCTGGGATGTCCATCAGGGAATAACAGCATCTTTCCTCAGGCAAACAAAAGTAGTTTCTAATGTGGTTTCTAAGCCTCTTCTCCAGTTGCTTCTTCTCCAGCAGACCCCCATGATGAGCCCGCTTGCTCCTCTGCCAAAATAGACTAAAAAGCCTCTAATCTGCACAGAGGTCATCTGTCAGCAGTCACACTGTCACAGACCAGGTGAAAGAACTGCCGCCTGGGGCAGTTTGATCGCTACATCAGTTCCCTCCTTCTGAGCCCGGATCATTTAGGTAAGGAAGGTGCCTCGTGGTGCACTTGAGGTGGCAGATCCTGAGAGCTGCTGGGCTGAGGCTGGAGAAGGTTCTAGAAGGGGTCTGAAGGGGCTGGGTGGCTGTTTCACTTCTTAAAGTGTCTGATAAAGAGAGTACCTTTTTTGAGTTGCCTTTTGGAACTATAACGCCAGAGGTGAAGGTGGAGATTGTGCTTGGCCCAACTTCCTTGAACTGCAGCAACTCTAAATCATACCTCCCTTTTTGGTGATACTTCTGTTATTTTTGCAACCTTTGTGTTTGTGCACGTTAATAAGCTCCTGATGAAGGACTTTGCAGCAGCCTTTTTAAAAATAACGAGGGGGCTTTTTTCAGCTTTGAAGTAGGTAGGAAAGTTGCAGTCAGTTTCTCACAGTATTTGAATATGTTGTGAAGTATATGTAAAATTTTATTTTTAAATGATACTGCTGTGAAAGGGCACGAAGTCATCAGTCTCAAAGCTATAGTTATTTCTTTACTTTAGCTACAGGATAAAAGAATGAAGATTTTTACTTTGTTCATCTGGTTTGCTTTCTGGAGTCTTTTACATCTCTCTTATAACACAAGTTGGTACTAAGTGTATAGACATTTACAGTTAACTCTAACATTAAAGTGATACATGCCAACATCAGAAAAATAGCACCAAGAGAATTAGTTGTTATTGCAATATGTAAAACAAGTGTCAAACACACAGGCATATAACACTAAAAAATCTATCTAGATTTTCAGCATATGCAAAGTACAACGTTCTTTACCATAAAAACTTTTGGTATAGCAGGGTCAGAGACAAGGCCTTGTAACCACTTTCTTTATCACTAAGGGATTTATAAAAGAATTAAATAGAAGTACCTTTAAAAAGAAGAAAATATACATGCAAAAGGACACTGTTTTCATATTCTTCTCAAAGGCATAATCAATATCAGCTGTTTGTTATGCAATATATCAAAAATCAATTGAATATATAAACCAATCACATGGTTTTGTGTGGACTACTTAATGATTCTGAAGTGTTAAAATGAAATAAAGGACCTGGCAGAAAGGTTGAGCATCGCTCTTTTAACAATTTAATGCCATTCAGATGTCTTCCAAACAAGACACTGGATGCTGAAGAATGATGTATATTTTAGTCTAGTCACAATCTTTTTTACATATTATTGTAAAATCCCAGTAATTACTGGTAGCTATGTAGTCAAATAAACATATTAGTAGAGTGCGACATATGAAGAAACTAAGGGAGCCTTCTCTCTTTCCATGGAACTGGAAGAGTTCACTGCACTCTTACCCTTCACTGATTGTAGTGCAGTATTGAATTTATGGACCTATTAGAGCCACATCTGAAGGTCATGGTGCCAATGAGTGGTTAGTCTGTGACTGTGTAGAATGCCGTACCCAGTGTCTCCAGCTTCCCAGAGTCTTTGAGGCAGTCGTCTATGGGAGAGCTGCGAGAAACAATTTGTGTTGGCATCTCAGTCACTACAGTTCAGAGCTCTTTATCTCACACTTAATTAGTATCAGTTCGTGTGAATACCTCAAGCCCTGAATTTCAGTGACTGAGTCTCATGTGAGTGTAAATCCTACCCTTGGACAGCTGAGAGCGATAACATCTCATGTTATCCCAGAATAAAGTGTCCTTAGTCTCATATTTAGATACCATGAGTGAAGAAAAGTGGGAGAGCTTTTTTCCTGGTGGTGATTGTTTCTTGTCTTAGCTCACCTTAAAGTGTGTTTGGAGGAGATCTGGTTGGGTTTCTGTGTCTCACACTGTCGGAGCCTGCTCCCCACTACCAGGTCGCCCCCCCTCACAGACCTGCTCAGTCAGGAGTGGACAGGTCCTTTGATGTCTGCGCCGTGAATTGGAGACAAAATACCCTCCAGGGTAAATCCAAACAGTATTTATTTTGGGCACAGCCAAAAAAAAAGAATCAGTACTTATCTTAAACACAAAACCCAGTATTCTGGGCACGGCCAGAACAGCAAACTCAATCCTCTTTTGAACAAAACAACAAACCAATATTTTGGATGCAGGCAAAATATCAAATCAGTACTGGTTTTGAACATGGCCAAAACCACAAAAGTTGAGCAAAATACAGATCCCAAACTGTTCAGATTCCAGTCTGATGCCCTCAAGGCAGCTGGACAAAAGCAATGCAGCTGGACAAAACCAGTGCAACTCAGATCTGATCCAATGCACAGCAGTGCCATGAAAAAAACAGAAGAAAGGAGCAAAGAGAGAGAGAGGAATAAAAAGAGACAGAAATAGTCACCACTCCATGGGCATCTGGAAAATATGGTCTTCAGCAGCACGTAGTCCTGTGGTTCTTCTGCAGCATCTTCTCAAGTGGTTTCCATGGGGTGGCAGGCATGCAGCAACCTGTGACTTGGGGAACTTCTATTTATAGAACAAGTTTGTGCCCCCTTCCCTAGCATGAAGGGCGGTCTTGCGGCAAAAGTTCTTGAATTGGCACATGTGCAGAAGCTTCCTTGTGAAGGTTCTGGAATTGAGTCTGGAGGCTCCAGAGTCACTGGCAGTTCAGCAGGCCCTTGCCAGAATCACCTCTGCCTGAACTCTCCAGGTCTGCATGTGCAGCCAGGTGTGGAGGGGCTGCACCTGCTGCTGCACCTCTCCCCCTCTCCACTGTGCAAGTACAAACCAGTCAATGTTTAAGACAACAATAGAAGTAGAGTTCATCTCTACACACACTTGCATCGCAGCTCCCAAATTGTCCTTATAAATTTCTTATTTGCTGGAAATCAGCTGTCACTTAAATGCAATTAAAGTTGGGTAAAACACATGTGGTTACATGGGAAAACTAGGGAGCATGAGGTTAATGGTGAATAAATTTAACAGCAGAACCAAAATATCTGATTCAAAATATTTCAGATTTTTTTTTCTTTACTTTTTAACTTGTAAAGAAAGAGAACAAGCTTGTTCCTTTCTTTTGAAGGTCACCTGCTGAAGATATACAGGGCAAAGAGAGAGTCCCTGGGACTATCAAGACCATTGAAAGCTTGATGATAGCGCAGCCAAATTAGAGGCAGGCTCTTTGTATTTCATACAGTCCTAGTGGGTAAAGAAAAGGTAGCAAAGTAGCAAGAATGTCTTAAAGTATGGTAGTGGGTGTTGTACAACTTTTCCATTATCTTGTCATACTCAGAAATGCTGCTTTGAAGCATCTCAAAGTGTAAAACAAATTTACTGCAGCGTATCTGTCCTGTCAGGTGATTTTTGGCCACTTTTCCTATCTAGATTTCAGACTTAGTATTAATAAGTTCTCATCTCATTCTTGAGATGAGATGAAATAACAAGGGACTGCAATGCAAAATTCAGATCAAAGGAAACCACTGCTTTCATTTACTTTTTGGTTGCATATCTAAAATAATGAGATCAGAAAGCGATTTATATTATGTTAATTTCATTGTCGCTTTTGAGCAGAGGATATTCTTTATTCCCCAAAAAGTTTTCTGTGCCTTAAATAGTTTCTGTGGCATTTTGAATGTGGTGAAAGTCCTTTTGATAATTTTTAGTACTTTACTGAAAGTGAAAACCAGATGCAATTTAGGCCTGGAAGATACCTTGCCTCTTTTACATGGATATACATATTTGTGCACGTTTTTTTAATCAGAGCTGCAAAAACTTCCTGTGTTCTTTACATGACCAAAGGTTTGTAGTTGTGTGAAATTGATTCACTTAGGTACAAACCAGTGTTCAGTTAACTGGTTACAACATATAAGGTCATGCATGCAGAGGAAATTTTAAAATAAAATGTTTTAAAACCACACAAAAAAAAAACCCCAGGCAACATGCAAGGCATTCAGATTCATGATAATAGTTGGTGCTGGGTAACTGAAAATACTGCTTTTAGGTGATTATTTCTGTAGATTGTTTAAAGTTTGAGGAACTTTCAATAAAATTGAAAGGGCTTTATTTAACTTTCCTACATATCCTCAGTTTTAAAAGCTAGGATTAAAGGAACGACCTAAATCAGTGGGACAGGTCTTTTTGCAGGTTCTGCCCTGGAACAAGAGGTGTCTCGAGTGGAAAACTGGGAAACCTGCCAGTATATACAATGGCATGTCACACCGCTGCAAAGTAACTCCAAATAACTCCATGCCTTGTACCTCTAGACTGACCTAGCTATGTAGTAAATACGGGTGGAGGTGTCCTAACTGTGCAAGCTAATATCTACCATGTGTATCTTTAACCTAAGATATCACTGATTTCTCAAATATGACTAGGACTGTACCCTTTCAAGGGATATCTATCATACCTCTCCAGTAAGGACTGATTTTTTTTGTGATATACATACTTATATGGTTTTTTCTTCTCCATGTACTAAAACCTGGTGTTTTTCAGTTTGCAGTGCTTTTTTAAATGTTGATGAGTTAGAGAGGAGTATATTTAGTTGAAGAAACACAAGCTTCTGACATTTACTATTCAAATAAGAAAAACGGATTCTAATCCCCAAGGGAAGATAATATCTGTCCAAACAGTAATTAGATTGTAAGATTTCTGCTTAATTTATAGTTATTCTAATTAGGAAGCCGCTGCTCAAGTCATAAAGTTTATGGCATCTGGACAGTACTAAAGTTTAACTTTGTTTACATATCCAAAGACAATGAACTCCTGCTGAATGACAGGAAGAGCTAGATTGACTGTCAGAGAGTTTCAAAATGTGTACATTGCCATGACTGAACAACAGGTATCACACAGTATCACAGTATCATAAGGTTGGAAAAGACCTTTGAGATCATTGAGTCCAACCTATGGCCCAACACCTACACCTACTCCTACTCGTCAATTACACCATGGCACTAAGAGCCTCATCCAATCTCTCCTTAAACACCTCTAGGGACAGTGACTCCACCACCTCCCAGGGCAGAGCATTCCAATGGCCAATCACCCTCTCAGTAAAGAACTTCTTCCTAATGTCGAGCCTAAACCTCCCCTGGCGAAGCTTGAGACCGTGTCCTGTGGCCAGTGGCCTGAAAGAAGAGACCAGCCCCTGCCTGACTACAACCTCCTTTTAGGTAGTTGTAGAGAGCAATAATTTCTCCCCTGATAAGGTGATTAGGTTTGATAGTTTTCTTCTTGTTCCCAAGACAAAGCATATATAGTCTACCTTCCACTCTATTGTCTTCAATGTTACAAGACACATGTAACCTGAAACACCAAGTAGGTAATCTACAAGTTTCAGTGACAGCATCTCTTCAGTAAGAGTACAGTCTCCAGACATCAGGATGAAGGCACTATTGACAGGCCTGCAATAATAGGAAAGATAGGTGAGGAGGAAAATAAGGTAACATCATGTAGTGATTATGGTCAATGAAGGCATGGAAGCGAGTCAGAATCACAGAATTACAGAATGACCTGAGTTGAAAGGGACTCACAAGGATCATTGAGTCTGACTCCTGTCCCTGCATAACTCCTTCCAACTGATGCAAGAAATGTAAGAATACCAATCTCTGGGGTTTTCAGTGCAGGCAAGTATTTCTTTCAAGATTATTGTGTTATGTCTAACATGATTATCCTTTTGGTTTAAGACTCTCCTACCTGGAAAATATTTGCTTCCTTAGGAAAAAAGTAGGTATGAACTTCCCACAAAGAGGCAGCAGAAAGAGGCATTCCTGAGTTATTGGGGTTCGAGCAAGAGAGCTTACTTAGAAGATCACTTCCAAAAAATACTTGCCAAGACATTGTGACTCAAGCTTCAACCCACAGAGTTGATGGGTATTACAGAATAAACATCTAAAAATGGGTTTGTAATGGAAACTTTGACAGACCTAAAAACAAAGCAGTAAGCAGGTGTCACTATAATGAAGAGCAGTGACCCATCAAAGAAAAGGGTTGCCAGCAGGTAAATAAACTGCCGTTGTGCAACTCACCTCGTTAAACAGGAAAGTTTGGAAAATGATTGGAGAAACAGCATCAATCAATGTTACCTTAGACGTCAGTTATAAGAGACAGCTGCCTGCTGTGGGACAAGCATAGTGTATGTACGATTGAAAACAGGGACTTTGTTCTGAGAGTTGTGCTACAGGCAATCTGAACCCTTGAATTCATATCCTGTGCACAGTTGTCAAGTTCTTTAGTATAATTTTTAATCATGTCATATTTCTCCCTCTCATATCTTTGACGTATATAGATAGCATCCTAGGTCAGGTGTGTAGAAATATTCAGATGAGTGAGTTGAGCTTCAGGCATTCTTTCATGTGTAGAGGATGTGCCAGGATAATTCTGTCTTCGTGCTCTCTGCTTCTCTTTTTTTAACTTTACGTTTCAATATGTCAGTGTAATTGTGTCCAATTGTGACTGTTTCAAATTCATGGGTTACTGCAGCCAATTAAAGCTGGATTGTTTGGTACAGTTTGGTGTGGTTTTCTGGTTGTTGATGGGGTTTTGTTATAGCGTGAGTGTTGTTTCAGGCGGATTCACGGAATCATGATATGATTGCTGAAGCCTTGCATCATCATGGACTGCAAAAGCAGTGTTGATTTTAAAGTAGTCAAAGAAAACCCAGAATGGATTTTGGCATTAGGTTCATTATCAAGCATATTGTATTCTAGAGATTTATTTTGCCCTTCATGCAAGCTCTTCTGTGGGACAGTATGGTCTTGGATTTTGAGACAGGGAATGCTGTCAGGTTGTCTCAGGCTTTGCCTCATGTTACTGGAGGGATTTTTGGTTTTGTTTTTGTTGGCGAAGTGATGAAGTGTTTTATTCTGTTTTGTTTTCTAAACAGTCTATGATTATCTTGAAAGGAAATAGTCTACTTTTTTTTTTTTTTATCAGAGGTCATGATTTGGAATTGCCAGGCACTGATTTTAAGGTTGGTTAAAATTTAAATAAAGTTACAAAGCAATTGAGTTAAAATGGTGCAAAATCCTACATAATTGATTTCAGTTAGTTTTAAACCTATCTTGTTCTGCCTTAACTTCAGATACTAAACCTTAACAATTTCTCTGCTCCAAAACAGAGAAATACAGTTGTACATTTAAACTGTGGCATCTGGGAAAAAAAGTATTTTTTCCCACCAGTTTGATACTACTAGATTCTGTATCCATTCATCTTGTATCACTGCCAGGAAAACACGGTGCCAATCAGTTTGAACTCCAAGCTAAGGAGTGCAGCTTTTGAAGCAGCAGGAATTTTTTTTCCTCTGGCAATATTTACTTCTAGGTGTGGCACAATTTGCTGGTATTTACAGACTAGTACTGAGTTTCTTTAGAAAAAATGAACACTTAGGTGCTGTCTTAAAGAAAATTAATCTATAAATTGAGCTGTTGGGGGTTTTTTTAAGTGACTGTTTAATGCCTGTTGTGTATGATCATAGTGATTTGAAAGGACCTTGAAGCTATAGAGCTTAGAGCAGCTGTAATTTTGACCACTAAAAAAGAAAAGCATGGCTTCTGAAGGTTTCACTTGCTTAATCTCTTTTTTAACTCCTCACATATTGCTTGTTTATCAAACTGGCTGTTTTGATAAAGCTACTTATCTTAGATCAAAAGCACAATATCTATCAACTTCAATTTGTTAAATTCCAGGAATGAGAGTCTATCTGTTCTTTTATCTGGATCTTCACGATACTTTAATTTTGGAATAATGGATTACACTTAGCAACTACTTTCTTTTTAAATATGACATTATTTTTTATTCTTGCTGTTAACCACTTGGTTGCTTCCCTTCCCCCATAAGTCAGTCTAATGCTCTAACAAATGATGGGTAAAGGGTGTCTCTGTTGGTTATTGTCCTATTAATACATCTTGGGATGCTATGACCATTATTTGCTTCTCAGTCACTCAGTTCTCAGCCTGTATTGTTGCAAGGAACTCTTCCTCCCCAGGTGCATGGTTCTGCTTTTGCCTTTGCCAAATTATGCAAGGTCCATCTGGTCCCATTCCTCAGACTTTTGTTGGTCTAAATAGCAGTCCTGACTTCAATTGTGTCAAAAGGTGCCACCAGTTTGGTCTCGCCTGTGAACTTGACAGAGCAGTATGTCACCTCTTCAGAGTCACTGATACAGATGCTAAACAGAATGAGTCCCTGTGACATTCAATTTACTGGCCTCAGGAGGAGGTATGGGTAGGTACTATATATTCAGAATGAACACAGTATAATTTCTGAGAAGCTTAAGCTGAGTATTTTACATGACCTGTTATTGGGAAACAAAGGTGATAATGATTTGGTAACTTCATTTCCATTACTTATGGCTTGACTGTGACCCCACCGTATTGCCTTCACAGTTCATAGTGGTAGCGCTGCATTTCCCTTAGCGCATTGTCTTACTTCTCAGCCTATTGGCTGGAGGTTGCTCTTCTACAAATTGATTCTGCAGTTTCAGCAGCACTGACTAGAAAATTGAGGTGGCAAGCAGAGATATTCAGGGAAAGAAAACTCATTTATTTCCTAAATGGCTGTCCAGTTGCATATGTTAGAAATGGCTTCTGGCTCTGACTTTGCTCTTGGGAAGTATAGCTATTCAAGAGAGAGAGAGATTCCTTATGATAGAACCAAAATGTGCTAAAAGAGCAATTGCTGCTTACAGTCTTGTGGCATCATTTGATCTCAGTAGTGTTTCAGGCTTTTGACTGGAGATTAAGCTTTTGAGGTTTTTGGTCTGTTCTGGACACCTAAAATGCCTTCACTGTAGCATCCCAGGAAAATGCTGTCATTCAAAATAATGGAAAAGGCAAATGGCCCTTCTAGCTCAGATTAAAAGTTAATCTTACAAGACCTCATTTAATGCAAAGAATGGATTATCTTCCAGTTTTAAAACAAAGTTACAGTAGTGTGTGTCTTTTAGAGAAAAAATGGGGTATTTTTAGTTTCTGATTAGAAACCTAATGTTAGAGTTAGCTGGGACAATGACAGCTCCTTTATTAATGCATGCTGGCTGCACATTATGATAGTAGCATAGAAGAAACTTGGACTTACTTTGTTTTCCTACCTTAAAAGATATGTTAACCTCCAATGCTTTAAATGAAATATTAAGCTTCTGGAGCCTTATGATTTAACTAGTTCTTACATTTTCAAGTATGTTTGTTGGGAAGCTACTGAAATAAATTTAGCCACCTTTCTTCCTCAGGCGTTTTCCTTTGGTGATTTAGCTTGCCTTTGAATACATGAAGTATTCTTAAGACACAAGATCTTAGAGTCTACTCATTAATCCATGTTTTGGAAAGATATAATGACTTTGCATGGCTTATAGATGTGGGTGGGAAAAGGATGAGTGTAGTCATCCGTCATCACGTGTAACAGTGGACAATGTGGAAAGAGCAAAATACAATATTCGCAAAGAGGGTAAGCCAGTGATTCATGTCATTGTCTTCCAGAGTTACTTCTAAGCAGCATGATATGGTGAGAAGCAGTATATTTTCCATGGAAAATAAAAGCAGAAAGAAACTTTTACCTCTTCCTGACAATGAGGAGCACATTCCCAGTTCACCCACGAAAGTTTTACAGTTGTTTATTCAACCTTTGGAGCTCACTGTCTCTGCCTGAAGCCTGTCTGAATATCTGTGTGCTTCTTACAAGACCTGCTCACAAGCAGTGAAATCCATGTGTGCTCTCTTGCCTCCAGTTTGACCTCTGGAAGTATTGCTCAAGGGACTTAAGACCTGGTGATCTTTCAGTCCATCTTGAAATTGAAATTGAACATTACTTAACCGATTTAGTTCTTACTAGAAACAATGCAAAAAGGTATGCCCTACTGGATTAAAACAATCGTCCTTCAACCTTCTGCGTTGGCAGTAGGAAGCCGTTGCCCATTCCCCTCATGTTTGCCCAACATCCTGAATGGCTGTATTAGGGATTTACACTTAGCATATGTTTATAGGCATGTTTTATAAGTTCAGAAATAATTAATATTATCAGTATTAATATAAATGGTGGGAACAAACCTTATGTCCCTTTCAGGTTTCAAGATGCAGTTTCTGAAGTGCTTGTAATGTCACAACGTTCCCTCTCTATGAACCAAGTTACTACTAAGATGACAACATTTTGTTGTAGAAATTTTTTCTTTTAAAAATATTTTAACCCTTTAATTCCAGCAAATAACATTTGAATTTCTTATGTCAGGGTTAATCCATTCTCCACAGTGAAGTGCAAAAATTTTCAGAAATAACATACTCTGTTCCACTGCCATCCGTATAAAATACTGTTTATGCTCCAGGCCTATTGCTTCAGGGAATTATTGATAGGAACAGCTGCTCCCTCACAAGAAGAGTAGAAAAGTCCTTCTCTCAGACCAGGGGCACTTTTCAGCCACCTTTACTTTATCACCATGACACAGAAGCATGGAAGATTGGATTTCAGACTTTAAATAATACTAATAGAAAATGTGAAGGAAAGGAACTCTCTAAAACTTCACTCAGGAACTTTTGTGAAGCTCTGAGCCATTTCCCTGTGCTCAAAAAGATTTGTTGAAAACAAAATGAAATTTGGAACAGCACAATCAGTATCCAACTTCAAATGCACCTCGTTCCTACTGAGTTGAACATTATAATTACAGTTAGAACTCTGCAATGCTTTATGTATAAATTATTTAAACTAAACCACACAGATTATTCAAATTTTATCTCCAAGCAACACTTCTAAACTCATTACCAACATGAAAAACTGTTAAAAGCTTGGTTATGTTTTTTAAGTCTCTTTGGAACTAGATTCTGCACAATAACTTGACTTATTTCAAGTTGAATGAATCTTGAGTTAAGTGTAGTCGGCGGTGCTTGTATTGTAATTTCAGATCCACCTTCAAACTCATTTGGGCAAAAGATGAAACTGTTGCTCTTCAGTCTTTCTTTTCCTGGTAAGAAAGTAGCATTCTGTCACTTCTTATGTAAAGCAAAAGTCTTTCCAGTAACAATAAGGAATTTCCACTTTTTAACATGTACAAGCAACCCTGGCTTGTTTAGTAGTTTGACTTGATATTGACAATTATTCAATTGAAACAGTCATGACAAAAGAATAATATTTGCAGGTTAACAGATCATCATGAGAGAAGGTCTAACCAGGGTGAACCTGACTCCTGGAGGACATCCATTGTTTTGAGTATTTCTCATAGATGGTTGGGAAAAGCAATGTCATCGGTTCATTCCTCTGTGGCCAATGCAGGCAAGAGAAGCACATTAGACCAGCCTGGAACTGATAGCCCAAACTATCAAAGAATATCCAAAACTAAGGAAGAGTAATGAAAATTCCTTCTTTGCAGTTCCTCATTAGACTGAGTCAGAGACCTGCTGAAAAGCAATCTAGAGGTTCCAAGTACAATATATTTTGTTCTTGTAATATTTGGGGTTGGGTTACTTTTAAATTTCTTCAAAACTTTCAGTACTTACTATAGACTGTGAAGTCGATAAATGTACCTTTTATTATTAAAATACATTGTATATGTGAACGAACCACTGTTCTGCCCTAGACTCTCTCATTTTTATTTGTTCTTCAGGGAAAAGAAGTGTAAATAGGAAAATCACAACTCCAGAGATCATATTATTCTTTTCCCTTTGTGAATTGAAATATACATTGAAAGAGTAGAGATCCTTACTGCTAAGTTATGGTTGAAGTGTCACAAAATGCTTAACCAGATCTAGGGAGTGTCTGAACAACCAGGTACTCGATTCTGATTGTTGCCTATGTTTTTCAAACTGTCTCCAGCCCAGTTTGTATTCCAGCTACTGGAGCTTATTAGCAACTAAACTCTAAAACCCGAAAATAAGAGGGGTGGAAAAAAGCTGGTCAGAAGATGGCAATTGAAAGAGGAAGGTTCTTATGGCCTTGCCATGTGCAGTAGGGTGGCAGTCCAGTGTTTAGGCACCACAAACTGACACTTTCCCCACACTGCAACAGAAGGTAGACCAGTGCTACGGTATGGAATTATATAAGTGCACTGGAAATGTTTCCAAAGGTCCTGGGGCAGCATACTCAATGTTTTACACAACAAAGCTGTGCCTGTTCAAAGGTTTTAACAAAATCACACAGGAGACAAGTGAGATCACATTTATTCAAGCCAGACAAGGGACGTGAAGAGAAGGATGAGTGATCACAAGCAGGATGTTATCTATCCTTTTCAGAGCTGTCAAGTGTAAGCTTGCATTTGTTGGCTCCAGATGCAGAAGTCATGACAGAAAGTGAAAGGACTTCAGGGTTTTTTCCTGTAGAGACAGGGAAAGCGAGGAGAAAAAGCAAAAAAATGCTGTATTTTCAGTGTGAGTGGTTTCAGTATATTAAAGTCCCAGAGCAAAAAGGAAAATCTAAAACAATGTATAATTTCAGCTGTTAGAAAGCAAGATTACCTTCCCCCAAATGTTTATCCAGGTGTTTTATACACATACACTACCTATATATAAATTAACATTTCGATAGTGAGGTCAGCTTGGTTTAGGCTCTTGGTAATCTTTCTCCACAGAAACCAGTACTCAAGATTCTTATGTAGAAAGATGATGAGTCAGCACCTTTAAATTCAGTCTTGCTATCTCCTGAAGAGAAAGGAAAGTAAATATCAGTCTTGTAATTTGTCTGCATTGTGTTGCTGCCTGTTAAGTCTGTAAGATGATAATCACTATCCCTTAAAATGGGAACTGAACATTCATATATTTTGCAGAGTCAGGAACTGTCAGAATAGACCTAATGCATGGTGACCCGAGTTCATCTGGATGGCCTGCATTTTAATTCAGCCAAATGAAGGTGCTGTATCTCAGTATGAAAACTGTAGGTCATCCTTAGTGACAGGAGAACATGTCGAGGAGGTAGTGACTGGAGGGATCTGGAAAGCACAGTGAACAACCAGTTGAGGGACAGTTCTGTTGTGAGGCTGTGGCCTAAGGTGTATCCTAGGATATGTCAGTAGAGAAGAGATCGGTGTCTTTCGGAGGGCATTTAACTCAAACAGAAGCGATGACCTTTCTACAGGAAACCTGGGGGACTTCAGTGCTTCTGCTACGCAGCAGAGGGAGAACTGTAATGGAAACTTTTCCCCTTAAAACTTGTGACTATTAAAACTCTAAAGCTTTGAAGTCCTGAGAATATTAACCTCAGAGACTATTGAAATTTGAATTGGTAAATGTATCAAACTTTGAGATTGGATTCTTTATTAAACTGATATTTGACCTTAAATATTGTTACTGTTATATATATATTAATGTGTGTAGCAGCAGGTGCACTCTAAAATAAATATTGTTAAACAGTATGGTAATATATGACCTGAGTTTAATCACTGAGGCAAATTACTAGTTTGAAATTCTGGCATCTCTGCAATACCTTCTGTGCAAAATACTGGTTATTACCAAACCATCTGTGACATAGACAGGATTTAAGCAACGCGATCTTTATCAGTTCACATCTTTAATTGTTGGGATTTGATTTTCCACCCTCACCCTCTATGGACAGTCACTCTTAAATCTTTGTTTCAGCATGCGATTGTGGGGGATGTTATTTTCCCTAACAGCTCTTCATCGTGGGGAGGCATAGGCATATTGCAAAGGAAGGTATCTTCCATGACTAACAGTTCTGTAAAGAGACACACCATTGCTTGTCAATGTAAGATTAAGAGTGATAACACATGATGGCAGTATCAGTAACCAAATATTTGGCTTCAAGTATATAATAACAAGTAGCCGCAAACATCTACAGACAAAAAAATTAGAATACCAGTAGCAAACCATAATATTTTTGTCTTTTCAGCAGAATGGAAAAATCGGTAGAAAGGGAAGTTAAGCCAACACAGAACTTGTCTGAAAATTTCATGCTTAAAGTCTAAGTGTTTTTTTCATATTACTGCTGTATTTTTCTACTGTATTTTTCATATTTCTACTGCTGAAGAAAATGTAATGAAGAAGGGTATGCTTTTTTAAGTGTCATCATTTCTGAATAAATAACTAACAATTTTGCAGACATGGTTATTTGGAGGAGGAATTAGTATTGCTATGACACTTAGGCATTTGATGAGAAAGAAAAATAGACCTGTTCCAAGTTGTTGAAATAGTGGAAGACAACCAAGGATCTAAAATTCCTCTTAGGCTTTGTAGATCTTAAATTATAAATGAAAGGAAAAACTTTCAACTTTGTATCCTTCTTCACAAGCCCAGTATTGTTAGCTGTGCACTTAGTAACTTAGTAACAATGACATATTGAGGGTCTATATAGGGTTAAAAGGCTGAGTAAGAGCCATTTCTGCTTCTTTGTGCTGGCTACTCAAACCTTTCATCCCAGTATCGTCAAGTAAGTAGGGCTGTATGGGACAACACTTTCAAAGTGAATGGGTGTAGAGTTAACAACCTCATAATACACAGCTGCCGAAGATCAACAGCAAGATATTCCTTTCTTCCTGCAGTGATGGAAATCATGGTTCTTTCATAAGCTCTTTCTCCATGGTAAGGTTATATGTCTTTTAGGTATAGTGTTTGTACCATCATATGATTTAGATCTTGACTTACAATTTTATCTGTTCTGGAAAGAACTACAATAGTTGTTTGGGGTATTTTTGTTTCGGTTTGAGGTTTTTTTCACCCCACTCCAACCTAGGTGTGTTTAGCACTCATAGGAAAGTTCTAACCTCAATACCCATTTAGCTGTATTTTGGGCTGAGACAAAAAGAGAAACAACCTGGCGTTCACTATAGCGAATCTCTGACATGTAAAGACAGCTCGTATATCAAGTCAGTTCAGTTCAGTGGATAAAGAGGAACATTCAGCTTTTTCTAAATAAAAGTTCAAAGGCGAAAAACAATACACATCTTATGTTCTCCCCCTTTCCCCCCAATTTTCTTAAACATATGTTTGTGTAAGACTTTATCCCTCTTTGACGAGCTGTTTTACGGTTAAAAATACTTTAACAAATCAGAAGTAAACCTTAATGTTGCATGCAAATTCTAAACTCATTAGCTTTAGTTGTGTAATAAAATCATGTCCAAGCACAGTGTGACATGCTAAAGATGGTGTTATTTCAAACCCCTGTGGTTTACAGCCCACAACTCAATGATAATTTCTCCAAAACTCCCTTTAATATTCCCCATGTTATCACTGAAAATATTTCTTTGTTGTCTTTCCTCTGACAGAACGGTGGTAGACCGTAGGTTGAATGTGTTATTAAACAAGCTACAATTAAATGTATGTTTCAAAGACATAGTTCTGTACTTTTTACACAGAAATAAAGACAAGTATTCTATGAAGTAATCCTGTTTAGTAGTGTAACTGTCATGGTTCAGCTGTAGAAGGACATCAGTGTCCTGCTGCAGAGCTGAGAAAAGGTAGTAGACTTGGATATGATACATTTCTTTTTCCATATGCTCAGTAGTACAGAGTATCTAACATTGTTTTCTGTGTAGTTGTTCAAAAAACAAATCTTTTGATGGCACTTGTACTTAAATAGAATCTTCTCATAGCAGGACTTTTCCACTGCCCTAGCATAAAGGCAAACTTTCATAAACAACAGGATTTCTTTAATAAGGAAAACTAATGTTGTTTCCAGAACAATCTAAAGTTGATCAAAATCAGATTAACTTTAAATCTTATTGATTCTGTATCTCATTTGTAGCATAAACTGTAGTGAATGCTTATAAACACCCTTTTTTTGGAAAAGAAGTCATTTACCTAAGCAGCAGTTTCTGTTTGCCTTTGCTTTTCATTTCTGTTACCTACCTGATAAAGTCCCACACACATCATGAAAGGCTTTTGGTGAGGTTTTCTATTGGCCTAATACATTCCTTTACTGTAAAACAGTGAATCAGTCACCATGTAAAATGCAAATAAGATCTTACAGCTATCTCAGCAGCTTTTTCTACACAAGTAGTGACCTTAAAAGACATTTTTCAAGGAACTCAACTGCTTTGTCTGAACAAACTGCTTTCACTGTCATCTCTTCTATTTTGCAGAAGCAGCCATGCTCTTTACTATTCATTTGGAATGTGCTTTTTTATTAAAAGCATTTCCCATCTGCTGTTCTTTCTTTTACCACTTGTGTACTATTTTCACATTTTAATATTGTGATCTGTAATGATAATGTTGAAGAATGGAACCACTTCCTTTTTATTTTTGATATATATATTCATATTGGATGAACTAAATGCTTAAAATATGAAAAACAAAATTTGTTGGAAAAAGTTAATATACTTTTTATTATAGGAGAACAGGAAGATTATGGACCAAACACTGTCAAAGATCCCCAAAGCCTGTGCAAATTAGAGTGACATCTGCCTCCAATGAATAGGTCATTTTTTGATCAGGCCATTCTACTACACGATAAAATCTTCTGTCTTCCTTTCAGTAACAGGAAAGAAACTCCTAGTAACAGTCACATGTAGGAGTAGATATTTTAGAGAGATTTTTAACTCACTATGGTTATATACTGTTAATTTCACTTCTAGCCACATTAGTAACCCATAATTAACTCAGAATTATGAAAGCATATTGCCTTTTTTATTTTCAGTCATCAAGCTTCAGGGAAGCTGTTGTTAAAGTAAAGCCCGAATTTCAGTTTCACTCTATGACTGGACTGTGGGCTTCTGACTGTGTTTTATTATGGGCTTATGCTAATGACCTTCAGGGCAGAGTCTTTGGGTTTCTAAGCAAATTGTATCCACAGCGTTAGGAGTCATCAGTTAGGGAATAGGTGTTTATCTGACAAAAGGGTGGAGCAGATGACTTCTGTGGATACAAGTTTTCTGGAATTTCCCCTAGGGTGAATGAAGATGGAGGAATGTTAGTACAAAGGAAAGACAGTAGGAAGCGTGAGTCAGAAGAGGCTATGAGCCAGCATAGGAGGACTGTTAAGATCTTAGATCTGTTTCAGTGTCAAGAAAAGGCATGATGTGATCTCCACCACCCCCTTGTGTTTGCTATCTGAAATAAAAGATTTACAGCTTTCAGGAGGCTTGGTAAAACTGATGTGTTGATTTATTTCCAGTATTTTTAAGTCACCATAACAGAACTCATGAAGCTGCATCTCTAAGAGAGGAGTATATTATAAGCTGATTGAGGTCTTTTAGGAATCAGCGTTTTTCCTGAAGTCCCACAGCTGCTAAGATGAACTTTCTTACTGGCACGGAGTCAATGCTAAGAACGAGCAAAAGGACTGAGAAAGAGTGACTGGAGCCTACACAGCCAGCAAAGCCAAGGTCTTACAGTATTATACATGGCAGCCGTACATGTTCCATTCCACTTGCTCCTTTGAAAAACAGGATACTTTCTTCTAAAAAAATCAGAAGGTGATTATGAGCCTGAATCTCTGTTGCCCTTTGTGCAGTCCTCAGTGCTGAAAATTGGGGTGCTTATGCGTCAGAGTACCCTGGCAGTAACAAGACATGATGCACATCAAAGGCAAGTACGGTTTAGTGCATACAGCTCATTTTAAATAATGCATATCATAAAATATCTCAAATTGGAAAAGATCCATAAGGATCAAGTCCAACTCCTCACTCCCTACAGGACTATCTAATGCCATATTATTGGATAGAATTCTGTAATTATTCCTGGACATGTCTCAGTTATTTCCTTACAGTGTGTCCTTTAAGTCCTTTCTGGTTTATTTCCCCCAAGATTTCCTTAAAAATTTTTCAAAACAACAGCCAAAATAAAAATCAAAGGCTTTTTCATTCTTCCAATCTCTTTCTCCCCTGGTAAGCTGACAGATTCCTGTGCACTGAAAGAAAACAGAAGATTATTCTGAATTTCATCTGTTTCCTAGTATTTGCAGCTGTTTCCCTCCAAACTGCCAAGACACCTGTCATGACAAAGAGGAGTGCTTTCTTTGAATCAATAATAAATCAGCAAGAATTATTAATGTATTGAACAATAAGCTGATTTTTTAAGCATTTTTCACTGATTTTTATCCTATCTTAATGGAACACATAAGAAAACATTTTTTGCATCTGTGATCTCATTACTTGTCTAGATGAAAATGTAAAGAATGGAACAAGCATTGAAATTAACCAATGGTTTAACAAGTCAAATAAGTATATTATGTTTCTACTCAGAAATATAATGGTGAAAAACAGACTCTTGAAACTGTCTTGGAACTCTATAATGCAAATTTTCTCACCATTCAAATCAAGCTTGGCTTATAAAAACTGAAATTGGACTAACTGTGACTGATAAAGGAAATAAATAGCATTTAGCATTTGACATTTAATTTGGAGGCTGTCATCACCTGTCCCAGCGTCAGTGTTCATCGGACTGTCTCAAAAGACTCAGTAAGCTTATTTTGTGTATAATGTATATTCTTCTTTCAGAAATCTTCCATCTGATTTAATATTCAAATAGCACTTCTTCTAGTTCACAACTGCTTATTAAAAGTGTGGACAGTCAAATATTGGCATCAGACTGTATTGTACATATTCCAATTTGTTTCTTACATTATCTTAAATTCCTGAGCAACATCTTCCCACTGCCCTTTCAGCAAGCAAACTGACACCAGCAGCCATTCCCTGTGCACATCAGAAGAGTTTGCCACATCGTTCCAGTCGCTAAAGGAGCAAACAAGCTATAGAACTGAAAATCTATGGAAAAGGGAGCATGTTTTCCTTTTTTGTTTATCATCCTTTACATCTTTTTTTTTTTTTTCTGTGAAGTATGCAAGTTCCATCTGAGATTAAGGCTGTGTTAATTATTTGAGACATGTGAAGCAGAGAAAGGGGATTCCTTGTCCAAAGAATTTATAACCTAAATAGTTAAAGCAGGAAAACATTGGAGAAGCAAGAGGACAGACGACTGAGGTGACTTGTCCAAGATCTTGGGGAAAGGCAAGAACTTATGTCCAGCATCCTGACTTGCAATTTAAGAGCCTGCTCTGCTAGATGTGACAGATAGCAGAAGTGTTTGTGCAGAATCCTGGTTTCAGCTTAACATGTCCTACTTGGCTAATTAAAGTTAGATTGTTTGGGGTAGGTAACGTGTACAGCTGCAGTTACTTCAGGTTCTATTGCTTCCCTGTCAGTTCTCACATTTGTCACTAGATCGATCCTGCAAAGACAACTATAGCTCATGTAACTCAAAGTGGAATTCTCAAAGCTGACAGAGCCATGGGAGTTCTCATTAGGAAAAGCACTGCCTGTGGATGGAGCAGTCCTGAGAAAGACTGGAAAAAAATTGGTGCCTTGGGCTCAAACTAGTGAAGAATTTAATTAAAGCCCTTCGGTAGTCCTTTTAGGTCCAAGAAAGGCTGTTACATGGAAGGATGGCAGAAGTGTGGCTGCAAGGCACCTAAGGCTTTGACTGACGGAGTCTATTCTAAGTATCACTGAAGTATTCAATCTGGACTTCAAAGGACTCTCTTCTTGTTGCACTCACACATCTAAGAGGATACCTAGAAGTTTTCTCTTATGCCCAGTATGCTGTAGAATAAGTAATGTGTCAGTCTTGTCTCCCAACATAAACTCGCTTAATTCTAGCATCTTTATGCTTCTAGTATCCTGGCTAATCTACAATATCCTAATATTTGTGGCTACATCACCTGTAATAAATTATTTTTTTAAATTAAATACAGTGCACTTGTTTAAGTTTAAACATTCTCATCCTCTGTAGGAATTGGTAACAGTTTTATGTTCAGGCAAAATAGTGAAATTGAAAAATAACTTGTAAGCATTTTGCAAATTATTACAGGTAAATAATAAGCAACTTTTCCTACTGCTGTTACATGGTGATAGCTCTCTTGTCTCAGTTTTTCTTTTCCAGTGCTAAATTAATTTAACAGTTAACTCAGACCTCAGTAATTTGCTCATATTAAACACACAGCTAGGAGAGTCTTGGGGATCTAGAATAAAGAGATAGAAAATGCAGTGCACACTGTTAATACAAAATTGTTTTTCTTGGCTTAACTGTCTGATTATGCTTGCAAGCAGATGGAAATACATAGAGACATGGAAAAAATATAATAAATATGAAAAGAGAAGACTTATGAGTCAGGCATTTTGGTCAGAATTTTCAGAGACCTCCGAGACTGGAGTGCTTAATTCCTACTAAATTTCCAGTAGGATAATGGGAGGCCACCTCTTTTGCACACTTTTGAATACTTTAGTCCTTTTGTTAATATTTTCCGTGAAGTTACACAGATGAATATTTGGAGTTTTAGGTTGGGTTTTTTAATAGAGGAAATGTCATACAAGGTTTACATTTGTACCATAAACCAGATGAAATCATAAGAGTGATCCCTCTTGGCTTTACTGGGCTTTGGAACAGACCTCTTCAAATAAGATCAGGGAGCTTTACACAGAGGCAGAATAGGATGTGCCAGCAGAATGTCAGCAGCATGCTGCTGATTTTTATCTTGCTAAAATACAGTAACTTATACGACTGGGGCTATAGCCTTCCTCAGGTCCAAAGCATTTGCTGCAGGTGCCTTTTTTTTTTTTTTGTGAGTAACTATATCTGTAACTCAGGTGTTTGAAGTAAATGTCTGAATATTAATGAACCCAGCCATGAATATGATAGTAATGTGACTAAGAAATAAATATACCAGCACAATGTAAATGTTATAACCTCTCACTTTGCTTCTGGGCCATGAAAAATGGTGTTTTTCCTGGAGTGATTTGTGTTTGCTCTCAGGGCATACTTTCTTGATGTTGTAGCTTCCTGTACTCTAGGAAGAAAATGTAGTTTCTAGCAGAACTCAAAAACCAAAGAATACCTTGAACATCTGCTGGAGTGTATTTCACTCTGAGATGCTTCTGAAATGCTCGATAGCACGTGTTTCCTGGAAAATGCTTTCTGTGTCTTCCACAACTGACCTTCCTTTTTCCAGCTCCCCGCCAATACTACATGGTAGAGAAAAGATCTCTCCTTTTTAGCATAGTGTCTTGGGTTTCAGCGGGGATTCTTTTTATCCGGGTTTCTGTTGTCTGACAGGTCTACTCTGCTTCAGCTATGAGGATTGGGTACAGCATGATCTAAAATTTCTCAGTATACTGAATTCATTGGATAAACCAGAGATACCATCTTAATTTTCAACATTTTTTTCCTAGTGGCACCTCAGTGATACCATGGCTTTATGCCATCCTCTGACCTTCTGTGTTTCAGCATGAGGCACTAAAATAAAATGCCTTTCTCCGTATGATTTGAAGCAGCCTTTTGGCTAACTGTGCCCTATCCAAAAGTCCTTGAAAAATGCCCGTGATCTACGTGTGCTCATAGCCTTTTGTCTGTGTCAGTAAAAAATAGAGAATTTTAGAATCATAGAATGGTTTGGGTTGGAAGTTCCAACTACTCTGCCATGAGCAGGATAGTTCCCACTGGATCAGGTTGCTCAAAGCCCCATCCAGCCTGGCCCTGAACACCTCCAAGGATGGGGCATCCATGACTTCTCTGAGCAACCTGTGCCAGGGCCTCACCACCCTCACAGGAAAAACCTTCTTTCTAATATCTAACCTAAATCTTTCAACTTAAACCCATTCCCCCTCATTCTGTTACTACACTCTCTGATAAGGAGCCCCTCCCCAGCTTTCCTGTAGCCTTCTTTAAGTAATGGAAGGCAACTATAAAGTCTCCTTAGAGCCTTCTCTTCTCCAGGCTGAACAAGCCCAACTCTCTCAGTCTGTCCTCCTATGGGAGTTGTTCTTGCTATCTGATCATCTTCATGGCCTCCTCTGGACTCGCTCCAACAGATCTATGTCCTTCCTATGTTGAGGACTCCAAAACTGCTGTACTATCTAAATTATACTTTATAAATATTTTGGAACTTTCTTCAGTCTTTTAGATAGATGTATGATTTCAGTTACATGTAGGTGCTGGAAAAGGCTGCAGCATAACATGTTTCACATAAAAAAGTTCTGAAAATGTTTTATGACATCCTATATGTAGAGAAAGTGACTGTCACGTTATCACAATGCTTCAACACAGACTGTCTTACCTCTGATCTCTCCACATACATATTTTTTCATGCAAGACTTGTTTTAATCATGTGTTTTTGTAAACATGGGGAAGTGGAGGGTTAGTTAGGGAAGAAAATTTTCCAGACTGTATGAAAGGGCTGATGGAATGAACATGAAACTCAAAGTAGCTCAAGAGAAACTGCTGAGCAGAAGAGGGATCAAACTAGCTGACTTCAGAAATGAGAAATGAAGATACTTGGATTGAGAAAGAGCGTTGCTGCAAGACAGAAAGCAACTGGTTGACTGGAATCAAGACTGAAAGCAAGGATGTGCTTGAGAGGACAAGCTGGGCAGGAAGCGCTCCTCCTCTCTTATCTAATTCTGTTTTACCTTGCATCTAAGGTTCTGCTACTGGATTTTGTACTTCTTGAGTTTAGCATTTATTAATTTATTATGTGATTACATCACAATTTTCCACTAACCAGATATGCAAGTTTGCATCTTGCCTATATCTTACATCAATTCCTTGAATGACAAGGAAAATAAGTCTTTTAGAGTTCTCCCTCTGCAAGGCAGTGAGGAAAAATCTTCCAACAGGATAGAATTACTTCATATGCAGCTGGTGGAGTGCAGGCTTTTAAATTTGAAAATATAAATGAAAGATAAAGAGGCAGACAAATAATTCTTCTAGAGGAAAAAGGAGATTCCTTTCTGCTCCCTCCTGTGGGAGACATTTTTGAAGACACTCCTGTGAACTCATAGAAGCAGCTTCTTGTTTAATTTTTTATTAATCAGGTTTTTACATGAATCACATGTGATTCCAAGAACTGATTGTAAGGTGGTTACCCTTAGCAACCTGCCGTTTGCCTTGGATCACCAAATAACGGCCCCAGTGTATGTAGCAGGTGTTCTCCATAATAGCTGCAAGGAAGCAGAGAGAACACTACAGCAATACTATGCATTTATCTAAATTGGAAACAGCTCATTCTCTTAAGAAGACTTCCACTTTTTGCTTCACAGCCTTGTGTTTCTGTGCCCTGCAATTCAGAAATTACATTTCAAAGTAAGTAGATGAGGTAAAAAAAAATCACATCAGTCAAAAATAAAAAAAAAGGAACAATGGGAAAAGGCAAGGATCACTATGAAATTCAATACTTTATGGCTAAGAGACTGGTTACATGAGAATGCTTTGGGAATTTTTTTTCTCAGCTTAACATAAATACTTCTTGTTTGTGATTCAGGAAATATTAGTATTTCCTCCAGGAGAAACTTGTTTTATTCAGTTTGCTTTGGTAGTGGAAGGAAGGGAAAGCAAACAAACACTTTTGGATTCTGAGTAAGAGATTTTGAAATCTCTTGATGCTTAATAATGAATCTGGCCTCTTTCCCCAGCAGTCTTCCAGAACCCTGCAAAAGAAATGTGAGACTGGAGACTCTTTTCTCTACCAGATTCCCTGGAAGTCATCATAAGGCTGAAGAAAATAATGGAGAAAGAGCTGGATGAGGTATGTGAACTGCTTCATGGATATTCCAAGGCAGACTGACTAATGATTCATTCCTTTCCTCTCTGACTTTTTCCTGCTTCAAAGCAAACACATGAGAACTTCCTTCCAGGCATGCAAGGTAACAGGAGAGCCCTTTTTGGTGTGGTCCCATGGGAGCTGCTCCTGTACGCTCCCTGAACACAAAGAAATTTCTTCCTGCCTGCTCTTCCCCAGGCAAACTGGCCTCTGGGGCAATTCTGAGATGACTTTTGGATATCATTTTTTATCTCAGTTGAAACAAGTCCTTTGCAATTGAAACGAACAGTAGAAAACAAAAGCATGGGCCTGGAACTTTGAAGGTCTCAGATTGTTCTTTATCTTTTAGACTCCTCGCTATGGTTATCTAATTTACATTTCTGGTTTCAAAGCCTCCTTCCATAAAGAGGCTTCTATACCATTAAGTTGTTACTAACCTTAAAAGCCTAATATGGAGGGAGCTTGTCTTTTAATCTAATTAAAGACAATCTCTTAAAACAACAGTAGCCTTGAGACCCTTCCCCGTGTCATATATATGTCTGTCCTTCATGTTGATCAGGTTTGAAAGATGTCACTCAATAGGATGAGATGAACATCTAAAACAATAAGATTGCATGGGGCATCTTAGGTCTTTTCAGCCTAAATACTGATTGGCTAAATAATTTTCCTCTGATTTCAAGCCTCTGATCAGAATTAACACAGGATTAACTTGTATTTCAGGTCCAGCTCTGTTAAATTTATCTTTCATGTACTGGTTGTATTTTGTGGGCTCAAAGTCAGACTGTTTGTACTTTACAGTGTCAATCCTTTGGAAAAAATCTCCTTTGCAGTTCTCAGTAGGCACCTGCTATTGCTGTCTTTATGCAGGAAAAAAAGTTTATTTCTTTGAGAACTGAGTGTTCAGTGTCTCTATGGAGAAGACCTGTAATCTACTTTAGCTAATTAAAATCTAATACAGCTTGTCTATATTTCATTTATGCCTCAGGACAAGTTAATGTTAAAAAAAAGCCTTTGAAATGAAAATAGTGAGCCCTCAGATTAACCTACTTGTAGTGGTTTTATTTCAGGTTTCATTTGGGAATTGAATGTGGCTGTTAAATTACTGGTAGGTAAAACATCAGTGACAATTTGTTTGCATTTTTCCACAAATAGATTTTCACTCAGAAAAGTACAGTGGTGGAATTTAGAAAAAGAAATTGTGGAAATAACTGTAGCTGGTGTTTTCCTTAAAGTTTTACTTTACGCTCCAAAACTGTAAGCTCTATTCTTATTAAGAATAGTCAATAATTACTTTTTTTAAAGCCACATAGACTGGTGACTGGTTGTGTTACGCTTCCTGTGCAGAGTTTGAACAGCTTTTTGCAGTTCAGATGTGGCAGAATTCCTTGTGCTGTAAAATGGCCAGAAATTGAAATTTTCATGTGTGAAGTGTAAGCAGCAAGGCTGAGTAGAAAAAGGGAGAGCAAGTGTGTTTGTAGACTGACCAGTGTGCCTCAGTGTGAGGGGAATCTCCCATGAACTTTTCAAAGGTTTTCTCAGCCTAGCAGAGTCTTAGTGGATGGCAAAAAGTCCAACAGATCGTTTGGGAGATAACTCATGTTCTGCAGAATACCTTTATATATTAAAAGTTCTGCCTTCTTCAGGATCGTTACTAACAAGGCTGCTTAGGACAGCGCAGCCCACCAGGAGCATTTCCAGTTTCTGTCTCTCAGCCACCAGGATATGGACTTTCACACGTGGGGAGGAGGGGCTCAGTATATGTGACCATATGTGTATGTCTCCTGGTGAGAAACAGCTAGCAGTGAAAACCCCTGGTTTTCTTTCTAGACTTGTCTTCGCATTCTCAGGATTTGAAGAGAAATGTTACTTTCACTTGTAGCAAACTTAGGGTCAATGTATGTCATGAAATGAAGGGGGTTGCAGGGGTGTCCCAGTTGTGTTTTGTTATTTTTAAACTGAGTTAACATATGTTGGTCTGACTTCTGTAGGCTAAGCAAGCCATCCTTGTATGTGATGTCTGACAGCAGAACTGCTGAATGCAGATTGTCTGCTGATATTTATTCACCTTATAACCAAGTTTTGAAGTAGCTAAACAAAGCAGAATTCTAATAAGGAAAGGAGTACAGAAAATTACTTCCTATTTTTTTAGTTTATTATATTTACAGTTTACATACTTGAAAATTAATTATCTGTAAAGCAGAAAGGTGCCTTTGTCATACCCTATCCTCATCTAAAAATAAAAAACATACATACATTGTACTTTATTTTAAATACACATTGTTTTCTGTCTCCACACTCTTCTGCAGTTTCTGAGCTCACTGTCTTTTTTTTTTTCATGAGTTAAAACTGACGGCTTCAGAGTGGAAAGAACAAATATGAAAACCCACTGACAGCTGCAGCAGCAATATCATTCATGGCATATAAGCCCAGAGGGTGAGTGTCAGGAAGCCAGCAATCTGTTAAATGCTTTATCTATGTCATGCAAAAAGTATTTCTATCTTTTTTCATGTTTTGGTTTAAGGGAGACCATTATTTAGGGAAGTCGAATTTGACTTGTTACATACTAGTTGAACAGATACACTCTTCTGTATCACCTCGGACAGTTTGCAAAGGGTTATTGTTTCATGTGCTTCAGGGCAAACACAGATCACCTCAAAGGTTAGAAAACAATCGCCTTCCGTGATGAAGAAACACTCAGTGTAATGGTTACTGTAATAAAAGGGGTTAATTTTCCAGTACTTCATATCATGGGTAGCCATGGTAGATTTCTGCACTCTGCCCATGTCAGTCTCTCTTTGCTGAGTATAAGAAGTGACTTATACGTAAAGGCTTTCCTACAAAGCCTTCGGTCCTAGCCACCACTAGAATTAAGGTACCAGACTAAATGTACTATGTGCCAAATTCAGTGTGATATTCCTGATTCCACAACCAATAGCTGCAATTTAAAAATATCCTATGGGCCTGATCTTCCGACCGGCTTCCATATTACACAGACTTCTACTTGCTCTAGGTGCTGCAAGGTACTGCCATTGTATTTCACACTGGTGTATGTCACTTGTTTGGTACAATGTACTGAAAATACAGGCATCGTGTCTTGTGATAAGAACTCAAGTCAGAAAGCAGCCTGCAAAACAAGGTTGTCTATTATATATGCTGAATGGATCACTTTTATCCTTTATAATATCTTTTATGCCAATAGAAAATGGGTATGAAGAATTGTAAAGTTTCCCTAAACATAAGAAGTCTTGGTCTTTTACTTACACATGATGATCTTATCACTCATTGGTATACAAAGCCAACAAAGCATGTTTACTAGTTTGTCTCTTAATATATGATTTTAACCTTAGCAGCATTTCATTTAAAGGGTATTTTGCAATTTGGTCATAACAAACTATTTTTTTTTGTGATTTATAAAGATTTGACTGCTTATATGTAGTATCCATTAAAGAAAGAGGTACATTAAATTTTATACTTGGGTTTAATTGAAGATTTTCACTAGTTTGGTCTTGTTCAGTCCATTTCTAATATAAAAAAAAAAAGGGTTTCATTGTAAGTATTTGTGACCTACTTAATGAGTTATGAAGTATTTTGATTGAGACATTATTTTAGCAGTTTTATATTATACATTCAGGGAGAAAAAAATATCCATAAGTGACTGACCAGGCACAATGTTCATCAAATATATTGAAATTCTTGGCTGCACATACCATGTCAAACAAATTCCTCGCTTTAGCAGCACAATGAGCTGAGACAATAAGGATGCTAAGGAAATGTTAGAAGTGACACAAAGGAAGCTGGGATTCCAATTTGCCTATATCCAGCATGCCAAAGCACTCTAACCATATTTACATGTATAGTCCTTTCTCTTCCACATTGGCTGCTGGCACAAGAATTTTTTCATAGTGACATGCTCTAATTTGAACTGGTAGCATTGTGCACAAATATAGAGGTTTGAACTAGATACAGCTTCTCAGGGTACCCATATCAGTAAAACAGTGGACAGCATAAAAGAATTGATAATATGGAACTAAATTTGCAGGTAAATTTGGCTAGATAGACTATAAAGTGATCTTTTTATTAGACAGCCCTCTTAATGATGTTCTAGACACAGCTGGAAGATCACATCTCTACTAGAGTAGCAAACCCCTTATTTACAGAGTGGAGGATAGTGCTTCACAGGAGGAGACTGCTGTGACAGTACGTAAAGCTTCTTCTCATAGAAGTGACATGGTATAGGGAGAGTGAAGTGTAGGTCTGCTTTCCTGCTGCCTGTGCTGAGCTGGAAAAACATTACTTTTTTTATAGGTTTACCATTAGTGGGGCAGGGCTGACAAGGGTATTTATTCTCTCTGTGGAAATTAAGGCAGAGAGGTTTTGGATGGTCATTAATAAACTTGTAGAACCTTTGGATGGTTATAAATAATGACCACCTACTGGCACTTGTGAAGGTGACTCATAAAACAGGATGTCAAGCTCAATGTGTTCTACTCACAGCCTGGACTATATAGTCTTATCCTGCTTCTGTTTGCATAGCTTGGGAAGTTCCTTGCCTACCATCTATATCAGTCTGCTTTTAGACACAAGCTGCTGTTTAGATCTCATTAATTAGCATGCAGAAAGGAAAGAAAATGACCTTTCTGTGGCCTAATTCTCCAGCTTCAGTTCAACAAGAGCCAGTGAAGTGCCATGCAATTAATAAGAGTGTAGAAAGAAGTAAAGGTCTCATTTTATGGTCGGAGAGATTAATTTCACAAAGAGGGACTTGGTGTAATTTTAGAAGCAGTTAATATGCATTCGGTAGCCCAGGTATTTAATTGAGCCATTCCCTATGTTCTACCAGTACGTTAAGACAAGGGTATGTTTTAATAATGGGGTTTTTGCATGATGTTACTGTGTGGCTAGTCATCAAATCTGAAATTACATCTAGGCCTAATTGGACTTCCCCAGCTCCTCGAGGCAGTCATACTTTGAATTGTCAGTGTTTGGGTTTTTCTTGTTTAAGAACAGATGAAATTAAGCATTTCTCATTCTTGGTTTGGTAGTGAAGGCGAGTCCAAGGGGGAAACAACTATAGTGTTTACTGCCTAATAGCATGTTCATCTGGTATTGATGTGTACCTGTAATATATAGATATGTATAGATATGTGATAGATTCTTGCAGATGATACAGCTTAATGAAACCATCGATATGCTTTTATCTCAAGATCAAGTCTTCATATTAATGACTTCTCAGTTTCTATTCGCAAGAAAAGCCAGTGAAATGGACCACTAATACTGAGTTTATATGTGTATGCTGTTTAGCTCTGTTTCATTTTATGAAGAAGAATATGTCAAAAGAGCTAACATCCATGCACATGTTGACAGGATTGGGCCATGCAGCATTAATGCCAAGAGAAGTGTGTATTTAATTTCCTCTTCTCATTTTAATTGAGTTTTAGGCCATGAGTATGCAAGAGGAAGCCCTGAAGCCTTGGCTGTTGTCATTAGTAGTTGGAGATAGGGGCAAAGGAAGAAGCAGAAACAGCAGAGTTGAACCTGTCAGCAATGAGAAAACAATTATATGAGATGGCCCCTTTTTACTCCAGCCCACATAATGGAAGAACAACACTGGTATCGGAAGATGTAGTTATTAGTGTGGGCTCTTTCAATCCTAAATATTCTGTGGTCCAGCAGGAGTAGTTACCATGAATATCATGCATATGCTTTTAAACCTGTGCCAGCAAAATTTCATTGCTCCAAATGTTCACAGATCTAAATTCAAAAGAGGTGAAAACATGGTTGGAGTAAAATCACTTAAAAGTTCAAACATATTTATTGGAAAAGTATTGGATGACTCCTCTGTTTCTGCATAGTGACATCCTAGGCTCGTAATACTTATTGGGATATACAATGTAAGAAACAATACCCCCTAACACCACCAACTTCATCTGCAGTTTTGTAGTTATAAAATCTACTCCAGCAAAGCCGAGCCAATTTGCAAATTCAGTCAGCCCTAATCCTTATCTGCACGTGGGCCTCACTGAAAGCTCTATGAAGTTCTAGTGTTCAACTGCCACCAGCTACAAAGAACTGAGCCTACAGTGCAGCTTTGTAGGCCTATAAAACATCTCCAGAGACAGCCTTTCACTTCAGTAACCCAATAAATACTTTTAAGACATTCTTTATGTCTATATCTACCAATAATACATAACAAGAAGAAAAAGAAAGAAAAACTCACTCCCTTTTGTCTCCACAGAATTTCAAATAATTCTGGGGATTTTTAAATTAAACCCTTCATAAACTTTGTGCTTTGTCTACAGGTTTCCCAGAATAACTTTCAGATATAGGCATCAAAGCAGCAATAAACTGGAGGGAGGGGTCAGCAGAATACGTGAATGTTTTACGTCAGAGAGGACAGTAGGAATAGATGTGGTTTTGTGACTATAGAATACGTACGTATGCCCATGCATGCTTTTGGCATGATTTGGTCAGGTTTTAATAAAGTGTGTTACTTTACTGAAATAATTTATAGGTATCTCAACACAGTTTTGAAATTCAGCCAGAACTGGAACGAGAGTGTTGGGTGACATTTGCAAGTCATGCTTCTCATCTTTTGGTACTGAGGTTTCTCTGAATGTTCCCATGTGATAGGTACCCACGTGCTCAGTATGAAACTATTGCCAAATTTGAGAAGGGAATAGGTTTTTCTCTGGAGCAGCAGGGGGAGGCACTGTGCTCATTTAACAAATTCTGTTATTTCCCTTCTGCTGCAGGAAATGAAGATGTTAGCAGGGGAGTTGATGCTTCCTCCCCTTTGCCTGTAATGCATGATAGTCTTACACTGTTTGTGCTTTCTGTCAAATTTTTCGTTACTATAGACTGACAGGAACTCGTGATTTATACGAGAAGAGGTGGAAATCTGTTTTCTGAAGGGTTTTTTTTATTGATTTACTGCTTTAAATCTATGTTCTCTGTACCTGATTAAAGTTGTAGTTGCAATTGGAGGAGTAAGATGAGAACTAACAATAGTCATTTTTAGATTTTATACATCTTGGTGTATATATGATCCAGCCGTTATCTGTCATCATTCTAAACACACCTTCTGTGTAACAGGGCACTTTCTTATCATACCATTATGCCTTCAATTTCAATCAGTTTTCACCTATCCAGAACGCACACAGAATAATCAGCGTGCTGGGTAACTTCCAACAAAATCTCTGATCTATATTTTGATCCACACGATCATTTTCCCTCTGCTGCCAACCACAACATAGTTTGACTGCTTATGTAGTCACAACATAGTTGTCCCCTGTGCTCATCCAATTGCACAGCAGTGAGAGGATAGTCTGTTATTAGCAGCTGTTATGCAGCACAGGAAGCACCTAAAAGTGTTTTAAAAAAATAAAAAACCATTTAAAATTAATTCAAAAGACACATAAGATTGTCACCTGCTTTCATGTGTTTTGTAAAAAGCAATTCAATAATTTCCCCAAAATCATCTAAATTTGATTCATCTGTTTTAGCAGCCGTATTTCTGCTAGCAGTTGGAAACTCATCTGCCTGAAAAGCAAGTGTCTAAGCTTTTATTTTGAGGTGTAATATGCCATAATATTTTGAAAAATGAACTAGACATGCCTGATTGGTTAAAAAGTGTGCATTTATGTAAAAATGTTCTGCAGGCTCAGTACTATGTGGGAAATGCCAGCTTTCTAAACTCTGATGTAAATCTAATGTCATGCGACATTTTAATATAGCAATGTGTCATGGAATAATGTTTCATTAAAGGAGACATTTGGAAACATTAGATAAAGTAGAGTTATGCAAAATGAAATATTTTACAATGTAGTTTCCAATCAAATATTAATCTCTCAGTACTTTATGGCAAAATGGTAATCACAGGTGAAGATAAAGCTGCCTACATCACAAGCCATTGCTTGTTCCTCTCTTATGTTTGTATACTGCACATTATATCAAGAAAAAAATAGAACTTTTTGAATGCAGTGCCGTTCAGTGTGCCCTATTTTGAAGTATTTACTTGAATTCCATGAAGAGGAATGGTACTCAATTACTGAAACATGGCATCTTTTCTTTTTATGCTGTTAAAAGAGTTCTCTCTTATATTTTCTCTGCTGTGGAAGAAAATATTGCTGTCACATTCAGTGGTGTTTGCCTTTCATCTCACTGCTTTTCAATGGCTTTCAAGTCTCTAAATGGTATCCAATTTATTTGTATTCTGATGCCACTTCTGTAAAGCATACCCTTCTGTCAGCTGAGTGCAAGCTTTAGGTGGTTTGTATTTGGATGCTATGGTATAAACAAATTGACAATACCAAGTGCAGCCTATCCTCTTGCAGGCAATTTCCACCCTTTTGCTATAGACCATTATTCCTCCAACTCATTCAGCAGAACCATTTACTTTCATCCCAGTGTGGCTGGGGTTGACTCTCAGTCCCTAGAGCTTGATTTTAAATCACTTGACCATATGCTGGAAAGATGCTAAACATGATACTAAATCTGTGGATGCCAAAGACACTGGAGGCAATTATTCCCTTCACCGTACTTCATCTGTTTTCTTCCAATATTAAAGATTTCTTCAGTGTTTAAAATAATTCTTTTTCTATATCTTGCTGCTGAGTTTGCAACTGCCCTACCATGGTCTAAATTTGCCTTCGAGTGAGCTCTGAAAGATGCTACACTTGTAGAAGCACGTAAGAGAAAATAATTAATTTTCATACTTGCTTTTTTTTCCTACTTACCTTGGCCTCTACTGCCTTTATAATTTACTGTCAAAATAACGGTAGTCATCACTAATTTCATTTTTAGCAGCTTGACCATTTTGTGGATGTCAGCGGCTTTCCATGGATGTTTTTGTATGTGTATTACAACAGAGTAACATGTACGTTTGCACAGAGTCCACACAGATTCTGCGCAGATTCATCAAAAAGCTTAATTTGGGTCTTTTAAACGCATAGATATGGGTGTGTTTTAGTGAAAATGTATGAATTATGATTGAAGATAAAAAACAGATGGGAGAAACTCATGATCTTTTATCTTAGTCATCTATTTTCCTGTGAGCTGTTTTTCTAATATTTGAAAATTTAATGGCAGAAAGCATACAATACAACTACTGCAAGAAAGTTGTATATATTTAAATATTAACTATTTTAAAAATATAGTAAATTATTAAAACAGTATTTATTCAATCTATTCCTATTCAATATTCAGGGCCTGTTCAATCTAAAGTCTTGTGCCATTTATAATGCAAAATGGACCATTTGGTCAAGGTTTTAAATTATAATTTAAAAATATATATATATATTTCAGATTTAGAAGAATACCAAAATAAAAAAAAGAACATTAAAATATATTCTGTGTAATTGATTTATGTCATATTTGTTTTAATAACTGCAGCTTTATATTAGTGGGATGTTTCTAGGTCCCATATGTCTAAGATTTGCATGCATATGTACAGATCGTCCAAGTCACAATGTAAATCAATTTTATATAACATCACTACTTTACTAAATTATTCAAATTTTCTGACTTTGAAGACCCTGACATAGCACAAACAGGCTTTGTCTAATATCACTTCTGAATTGAAATACAGGACTTCTGTTTTGAAGTTTTACTCTAGTTTATGTATAATTGTTACATTTCCTTTTACAATATTTTGATTTTATTTTTTTACAAAAGCTACTAGTCTGAGATATCTACTGTAAAAAAAAAAAAAAAGAAAAAAAAAAACAAAAACAAAACCAAAAAAAACTGCAAAATGAAACTCACCTATATTTTCTTCTCTAAAGATGTGCTTTTACTGCCTAACTTTTTAAGCAAAGCTATTCAGTGGACCTCAGAGAAAACTAATCAGTTTTGGTCAGGGAAACCATAACTGGGACTTGAAGTATAATAGGGGAAGGTGAGTCAACAGAGAAATTATGTAGTTGCCAGCACACCCAACATATCTTTAGTCTATCTAACTCAACAACCAATAGAAAAGATAGATGCCCGAACACTGCAGTCTTCAGTGATGCTGTATTTATCCTGGGAAGGCTTTCTGAGGCACCTAGGAGTCCCAGTACCCAGGCCAGCTTTTACTTCAGTTACCCAAAATCAGACCTCTGAAATATTCCAAGCCTGTATCTGACTTACTGCATATAGAAAATCCTGGTTTTCAGAAAACAATAAGTGGAAGTGGCTGCTCTTGGGAGACAGCATGATGTTTTGACTGATAGATTGTGATTACAAGAGTCTGTGGAGCTCGGGGATTGCCTAGAATTTGTACATCATTTGATCTCCTCCAAAAGTACTGCAGGAGAGAAAGCATAATGAAGTGGATCCCTGCATTGCAGTGCAATCTCAGTCGGGCCTGGAAAGCGTAAAGGCATGAAGGCAGGCAGTACGCAAACTGTTGGCAAAGTTTACGACTTTCCAAGGCGCACTGAAATTCATTGAAATCTTTCAGCAGACATTGGGGATCTTTGGTTTGATACAAATAAATGTAAACCAAGATGCTGAGTGACAGGGAAGAAAAGGGAGAGGAATAAAACGCACCAAGAGAACAAGAATTCTGCCAGTAACTTACAGGACACCAAACCAAGCAGCGTCATCAATAATCATAAAAGAGGTTTCCAGGCTATTTCTCTCCCTCGGCTTTCCTGACAACACCATGAAATGATAAATCCTGAAGATGTTTTGACAAAATTAATATAAAACACATTCTTCTTTCCTATTCCTTAATGCTTTTTGTTGCTGTTGCATTCATGGTAATCATCAGGAGCGTAACGATGTCAGGAGAGCATGCCATGCCTCCAGCAGGCACTCAACCAGATTTATGATAGCAGCAAGCTTCCGGTTTCCCTGGTCACCTTTTATAGATTTACGTGTTGGTTTAATAAAAATAAACGAAGAGCTATTTGTCAACTGGGAAAGGAGAGCTTTATGGGGAGATGATCTCTGATATTTTTAGGTTTTGCTTTTAAGAAGCATATGTGGAAAAGACAAGTGCTTGCATGTACGTAAAGGGAAGGACAGGCAGACTAAAACGAAGCAGCAAAGATCAGGAATAGGGGGAAGTTTGAAGAAGCTGGAAATTACTCACTTTAGGAAGTTGTAAGGGGTGGGATGATACAGCTTTGGCTTACACTGCTGACATTCATGGGACAAGAACAGAAAATGCTTCTTTTGGGAATTGACTCCTTATTACTTTCATGTCCAGTTGGAAAATGGGGAAATGCCAGCATTCTGGTCCAGAGCACTGGTCTTTTTGTTTGTTTTTTTTTTTTCTGAAAGGACAGAGCTCAAGTCTGGCTGCTCACTTTTCAGTGAGCTAGAGGATTTCTCAAGGGTACATTTGAGAGTTTGACAGCAAGTTAAGCTGTCCATATAGATATAGCCACAGCAATTTAAAAAGACAGGCACTATCTTCCAGAGTAATCAATTTAATGAAAAAAAAACCCTGATTATTCCTGAAAGTCTCAAAAGGCTATTGTAGAAATTGGAGTACATGTTCTAGTGCAGTTGTGAAAGTCTTACTACTTCTTGACTTAGGTGATAGATGATATGAATGAGAAAGATGCAGAAGATACATGAACGGAGGAGAATTTTAAAGTGAAGAGCAGTATATCTTTATAAGTGAGCAAAAGAATAGGTGAGCGAATATTAATGTGCCTGGACATTTTCATCAGCTTCATTTTAGTCACCTACAGATGGAGTTAGAGTGGACTAAAAGTCCCATGGTGTTATCTGAATTCTGTACCTCTGTACATCCTACTCCCACACTCGAGCAAGGCTTAACTCTTAACTTCCTCTCCCAAAAAACTTGAGCTGTACAAAAGCCTTAAAATTGGGGAGGTCTAGAAATTGAGAAGTTTTGCACTTGTTCAGCTCTCCCTTAGGCACTCTTATCTATTGCATGTTCAAAATAGGAAATATATTAAATACAGAAACTCATTCCATGTTTTTCATTACATACTATTAGAAAAAATGTTACCCTATATGAAAAGTAGGTCTAACAATGCCACAGCTTAACCTAATTTTGGTGAGCATCCAGTCCTCACAGGAACAGGTCTGGTACTTGTACTTCTGTCCATGAATCAGACAAGAAATCCAGCCAGATTCTGTAGATAACTGTCAGAATTTTCCAAGATTAAAACTGTCATGTCTAGATATACTGAAGTTTTTTCTTTACTATTGCATAAATCTTGCGTATTTTCAAACAAAAATTAGTACATGAACAAGCAAGACCCAAATCTACATCGCATAGCACATACTAAAAAATTCAATGAGAAATAGTTATTTTTATCCTTGAAAGGAGATTTATTTGATGTCTTTTTGTGCATGTTTACTGTGTGTACAGTGCTTAATATATTATGACCAAATGCTGCAATACTTATTTCCTTTTTCCCCACCTCTTTCCTTGTTCCTCAGCAGAGTTCTCACCGATTTCAATGGCAGTAGTTTCTTAGAACTTGGCCTTAAGTCTAGACGCATACCTATTATTAGAACAGATTGCTTATAGACTGTCTGGCTCTGAATGTATTCTTTTCATTGTTCTTTCACAGCTAAGAGAGTTTGGGCATTTTGTTTTGGTTTTGCATCCAGATATGACCACAATGCATAACAGTTTTAAGCCTTGAACCTTTAGTACAATTTTAATTGGGATATATTTCTTCTTATCTCTAATTTACACCCTGGAGTATTATTAGGATGGCTTTGTTGATTCTGCTTGTAAGCAACATTCTTGTATCTGAACTGAACCAAGTCGAGTACATTTAACCTTCAACCTTGAAATTGTAGCACTGGGCTGCTATTGCCATAAATGAGAATGCCATTGAAAAAATGTGGGTTTGGTTGAACCTAAAAGATTATTTTGCCACTTTTAATGCAAGGGATTTTTCAGGTATAAATGGTTACCTCACTGGGAATGTATAACTTACCAAGACTCATTATTATTTTTTCTTAAAGACATATTTAGGAGTACAAGTCATTGATCATGAAAGGATGCCATTGCAAGAAGGATCTTGCCTATTAATATTCCAGTTTGCAAGTGTGAAACCAAATTCTCTTTCAAATTATAAAGGTTATGTTGTCATCTGCATTGCCCATCATCCAGACCTTGAATCTGTAGAAGGGATTTGAAGCTAGGAGAGATGATATCCTCCCCCCTTCTACAAGTAAGAATCCTCCGGTCCCAATACTTGATCCTATGACAGGAAATATATGTCTTTAAAAGGGAAAAGAAAGGCTAGATTTGTTTTCCATTAGCTAGATGTCTACAAAGAGAAGACATCCGTGCAAGGCCCGATGCTGGCATGTGTGAGGCATCCAGCAGAGCACAGAAGTGACAGCTTTGTCTCAAGTGCCTGACTGGTTGCGTTGACTCCATGGCATTATTTCACAACTGACTTTAACTGGTTTTATGGGATGTGACCTTGGGGAGCTGAGCTTGAGTTCCATCTTGACAGATTAAGTTGTTCATACAGACATCATCACATTTGCCTTGTGTTAGTTTTTAAATCTATCTAAAGTGAATAGAAAGTTATGCTGTTGTGCAGACAGTTTATTAGGACGAGTGTACCAAAGCAGCAAGTCGGCTATTTCGACTCTGTCAGCATTCAACTGAGTGAAAACAAGGATTAATTCCTTTCTTGACTTACGAATATTCTCTATTTAAACACAAGATGAGAAGGGCACATTCAGCTAAGGATTCTCTGTCCTCCATGCTGAATCCTCTTCTAGCAAGCAAACACCTGTGTGTTTGCAGTGCGTGAAATAAAATTCAGGTAGCATGCCAATAGTTTTGTAAAGGCTGAGGACAAGAGCTTTGTTTTCCTTGTTCATTTCTCTGAAATTCTGTTTTAAAACCCAACAGCAAATACAATAATTTGCATTGCTTTTTTCTGAAGAAGTCTCGATTCCACTGGGCAGGAGTGAACCTGCATAAGAAATGTGCTCATTGGTATGCAGAGCATGCTGCTGTGTTAGTGCCTTATTATAGCATCACAGTTGCTTAAAAATGTAAGTGTGCTGCTGAATAAAATTCATAACTCACTGATATGCAGCAAAAGATAAGTTTTCCCTCGCCCTGATGAGAACTTAAGAGAAAACACATACTGTGAAGAAATAACCTGTTGTGCCGTGTAGAGTCCAAAATGACAAGCTGACAATTAAATGCTCTCTGCATCTAAGGACATGTTTACCTGTGTACACCACTGCTACGTTTCTCTCCGTTTACTTGTTTTCTCTCTAGCATTGGGGTAGATTATAGCCAGCTGCTGCAAGGATTGTAAATTACACTTAATCTGCTAAAATTCACATACTACCTCAGAACCGTGCTGTGCTTCCTATTGTAGGGTCATGCCCGTAACTTCTTTTATCGAATTTCTTATGCTGTCCTGTGCAAAACACTGTGTCTTAAATTTTGCATTATATACATCATCCTTTAGCTTATGCCATATCCCTTTCTCATGCAAGCAATTTACTTTCAGGTTGAAGTGACTTATGTTGGTTCCTAGTGACATGTTGAGGTATTATCACTCATTACCTAGTTTAGATTCAGGCAATCATCTGGAAAAATGGATAAATAAGTAAAATAAGCTCTAATGTTTAACTGAGGGGTATTTGTTGTTACTTTGGGGGAAGACAGGTTAGGGTTGGGTTTGAGTTTTTTTTTAAAGAGTCGCTGTAATATAGGAATGCTTTTAGCTTTTGACTAAAGCAAAAGATAACCAAAAAAATTTCCTTTCCTGCTGGACAGAAATAAATTATAAACACCAAAACAGTGAGATCTAGATTACTGTCAGAACACCTACTCTCTGTCACCAGAATAAAAAAAATCAATCCCAAAACATCTTTTCTTTCCAATGATGAAATCCACCTACTATAGTGCAAATAAGAGCACAGAGAAAGTGCCAAGATGCATAAATAGCTGGAATGTGAATGCTCTAAAAGAATGTGAGTTGGTGCTGCAATGCTTTTCGCTGTTACAGCGTCTTCTAAGAGTTTCAGTAAATTTTACAAATACTACTTAAGTAAGAAAGAAATCACACTCTTTGGGAGAGCATTTGAATTTTGTTACAGAGAAATGATCTCTCTGGTCCCTGGGGATGACCAGCAGACATTCAGGCTTTCATGGGATCTTATGTAACAACATTACTGTCAGTAGCTTTGGTAACACCTCTCATTCTTATCTGAATTTCTATCAGCAGCTAACAGGCTAGTACCTCACACTTTCTAAGTCACAAGTGTGTCTCATTCACCCTCATTTTTTACCCATCCTAAGCCTATCTCCATGTATCCCCCAATATTATATACTATAAACCTCCAAGAAAGACAGATTTCTGGGATAGGAGTCATTAAAGTTTCTGACAGTTTGAGGAGAGCNCCATCCCTGGAGGTGTTTAAGGAGAGATTGGATGAGGCACTTAGTGCCATGGTGTAGCTGACAAGTAGGTGCAGGTGTAGGTGTTGGGCCATAGGTTGGACTCGATGATCTCAAAGGTCTCTTCCAACCTTACGATACTGTGATACACACATGTTTCTCGAGCCCAAACAACATTATTCACCTCTTACAGATCTTTGATCATGAGCAAATTTTCAGGTGGAGTCTCCAAGCTGTGTTTATAGAAGGGGAACTTCTCTCCACATATCTAAAAGGAAGAATATTTTAGCAGCTGTGAAAACTTGCTACACTTTGTTAAGCAGGAGTGACTTTAGGAAATACAGTGTTCATTTCTCAGCTGCTAACAGTTCAATAAAACCCCAATCATGCATATGTGTCACCTGTGAAATAAGAACATAAAAATTAAACTAGCCACCTACTTTCTGCCTGAAGTGATTAGCTTCATCTTTTAGTGCTAGAAGCTTCTTTTTTAGTTCTGTTTTCTTGCACAGACAACTTAGATTTTAAGCTTTCATATCCATCTGACTTCAGACTCCTGCAATAGTTCAGTTAGTTTACCAGGGCTGTACATTAAGAATTATGATCAATTCAGTAAGTATCTAGTAAAGGAAAAGCTTAATGATTTTGAATATCCCATAAATCTTTTTATTTTCATGTAGAATGACTTTTTCTTAATAAGATTTTGGAAATTAAAATCTTTCACAAGACTATGAAAGCAGTAAACTTAATAATTTAACTCCAGTAGACACATGAAATATGGTCATCCACTTTTTAAAACTGGAAATCAGTAATCCTCTTCAGGATGCAGATATTGAAACAATAATTAATTCATGTAAGAAAGACCAAGTTTTTAAGAAAAGCCTTAGTATTTTTCACCTGATTATTTTCTTATGTGTGTAAAGACTTCCCATCTATGTAATAATTTTTCATCAATGTTGCCAAGTACCTGTTTCCTTCATACTTGTGAATACTGGCTCTATTAAGCAAGTGGAAAAAATGAGAGATGACAGTAAAGAGCCAAAAAAATCAAGAAAAGCAAATCCCATTCACAAATTGTTCAGACTTGTAATTTAAGACACTTGTCATGCTGTTAGAGATGGCTGTACATGTTTCTTGTATGCTGCAAACACTCATAGCTTCTTTGGAAAAAAAGAAGAAAAATATTTAATGTGATGAGTAAAATCAAATTGAACATGCATAGAATAGAACGTGTGTGCATCATTATATCTAGGTCATAGCTGATTCTAGCTTGGTAAGAAAGAGGAAAAAGCAAGCCAAATTCAACTTGAAGGCAAGAAATAAACGTTTACCTCAGTAAGAACTGCTCTGATAAAACTGGAGTGAATTTTACCTGCTGCATGGTGGGAATGTCTGTTCAATTCAAAATAAACAATTTGCAAGTTTTGCCAGTCACCTAAATCTTTCCTTTTCACCTCTGCAGTCTTAGAGCTACATTAGGGCAGTCATGATATTTCATATCCTGAGTGGGGCCCTTTGGATATTAGTCTCTACTTAACTCTGAACATATAGATTTTTTCATTCCTAGATCATGGACGGACAAACAACCGCTATCTAATTTGATTGCTTCTGATATCTGTGCACTCATTCCCTATTTAAATTTTAACGTATCAGTTGCAGGGTGTGAATTAATGACATGGCAAAGAGGAGCAGTGTGTTCTTTGTTCTAGTACAGGAGAGTATGCTTATTCCACAATATTTGTATTGCCTTGAATTTCTACACTTCTTTAAATTAAACAGAAGGAAGGAATGTTTTCTTCAACTGTAAATCACCTGCCTCTCCTCTTTGCACTAGCAGTGTTCTCCTAAGGATGTTTTCATTCGGTATCGGGGTTGGGTTATTTTTTGCTGTTGTATCACTGTACTATTTTCTGTAAGTCGTTCTAATCATATCAGGGTGGATCATTTTCTAAGGTAGACTCATGCACTCCTCGTGACTTCTAAAAGCAAAACTCAGAGAAGGAGGAAAGGCATGTCTTGTTTTTCACCGTGAACCACTATTACGTTTTTTACATTAGGAATTCTTTGGAGTCAAAGAAGTCCTAGAAACAAAGTTCTGGCCTACCAAGAGTTCAATCTCAGGTTGCCTAGAAGTGATTGTTGGTACATATTTTGCCCACCTATTGTCAGATATTTGAATATGATAGCCTAAGATTTCTTCACATGGCATGGGCTTTTGATTCTGCTAAAAAATGTTACAAGTGTTTCTTTCAGACTAATTCATTTTGTGAAGAATGGAGAGACAAATTAATCATCTCAGTTTCTGTGCAATACAAATAGGACTTCAATAACTGAATTCTCTTAGCAACTATTGCATGTATTTGAATGAAGACTCCGCATTTTGGTGTTCAGATTTCCAGTGACAGAGATACATCACCATCTAGGACAACCATCCATTAGCTGTTCCAGCCAGCCTTATTGCTTCAGAGCATTGCTTTGCAAAGCAATTTTAAATTATTTGTAGTTTGGACATTTTTCTTTCCTTTAAATTAGAAATGGATCTGTTGTTAAAATGAAGAATTTTAGTACTATTTTTAAACAAGCCCTATCTCCTTTACTGAATGGAAAACATTTCATTCTTGTCCTGTGACACAGATATGAGCATTTCCTAATTTTTATTCTTTCTTTTATTTGCTTAGAGTTGTAGAACAGGGTTAATGCTAGAATTGTCTTATGTTCACCGAATCTGCTAACTGTAGGCTTCTTTCCATGTCTTTTTGCTTTCTTTACTGCTTTTCTAAAATTTCTAGCTCCAATTCATAATGATTACCATCAGCTCTCATTTGTATGTGATTTGATTCCAGTAGGAAAGCACTGATTGACAGTAGTTTTACACTTTTCCTTTTGAATTCTGTTTTCTTGTGCTTAAAGGTCAATCAGTTCCTTATGTTTTTGACTACTATACTGCTTGTGTATACACTGTCTTAATACTCTCATTACTTCAAGTACATTTACAACAGTGGGTATCAACACCTGCTAGACTCTAGACAGAATCTTTATAATATTCACAATTTCATAGGCTCATTTTCTCTCCAGGCTGGAGACTTAACCCTTGTTATATGCAATATCCAGCATAGTACTGGAAATAAGTATCGCCATCTGGTCTTTGTGATTCTTCTATTGTTGCTTTTCCAAGTTGCTTCTTCATTACTCTGAGGAGGGTTAAGTCATCCAGAAGTTAGGATGACCAACCTATATTTAATTTTCCTTTCATGTGATTTCTCAGTAACTATAAATTATAAGTCCGGAAGAACAATATCTTGGAATCTAGATCCTGGCTATTGTGACTGGAGTCGTCATATCTTTTAATGAACAGAAAGCTTACAATGTCTCACATCTACTCAAAAAGTCCAGTACAATGGCTTCTTCTTTTAAGTTGGTTTTATGTTGCTTTTCACTTTTTATTATAATTACTAAAGTAACTTACACAATAGTTCATATTTTTTCTCTGCTCCAGTGTTTTTAATATATTTTACTTCATGGGCTAGGAAAGCCATCAGAGACCTTTCTGAATATTTAAGGGATCTCTGTACACTTCATATAAGTTTTTCTGCACAAAACTGAAAGAAGATTATTTGGTAGAATTTCAGAAACTGTAGTAAATATGCTGTTCTCTTAATTAAAAAAAAA
>VWPV01023774.1:0-25222 GCA_013389885.1 Geococcyx californianus | reverse complement strand
TACTATTATTGTTTATTATTATTGCAGCATAACACCACACTTACTCTAGTTAAGGGTCCCTTAGCGTTTCCATTACATATCCCATTTTTGGAGGGGTTTATGACTCAGTCATTAAAATTCTCTGCAGGGTAGAAATTGGCAAAGTAGTTCACAGTCTGAAGTAATCTGTTTAATGAAAAAAATGAAACAAAATCCATCAATTTGTTAGAAAAATGATTGGGAAACTCCACTACTCTATTAAGTAGTTCCTGAAGTTTGTTTATAATGATTCTATTTTTGAAAAGCTAATCTAATGTTGCTTAGAAGCAAAGCCATGTGCCTGTTTCATTGATCCCGATTCCGGTTTTGCCTGTAGGCTAGGAAGTGATTCAGCCTTGGTGCAAAACACTTTTTTTGAATTAATAGTGTGCTACATGAGGTTTGCATATCTGAATTTTGAACATACAGGAGAAGAAATTAAGCCCCTTGACTTATGGTGCGCTAAAGCTTCTGTTTCACAAGTTATCAATCGCACCATGCCAGAATGCAAGGCAGAAATCCCAGAACCAACACTGCTACAAATCAGTATGACCAAACATTGAGTTTCTTTGCTGTTTTTTTAGTGTAACTCTTCATTATATTTTGACTGACTTCTAACAATATTTATTTCTTCTTTTCATGTAACTGCCTGATGTGGATATAAGAAATGCTCCATTGATAAGGATTGCAGTTGTACAGAATCATGGGATCATTCAGGTTGGATTTCAGGGTGCCTCTTGTTCTCAAAGTAGGGTCAGCTCTGGTGTCCAGACAGATTGCTCAGAGTTTTGTCCAGTGAGGTCTTGAAATCCTCCAAAGGCAGAGACTGCACAGCCTTCATAGGCAGCCTGTTCCAACATGAACCTCCTTTGAAACTGTCTCTTTTTGAGACTGAACAAGAGGCAACTTCTCACCATCCTGGTGATCCTGTATTGAACTCACTGCAGTTTATCAAGGTCTTTTACCACAGAGCCCAAAAGTGAATGCAGATTTGGGCTAACAAAAGCAGAGGAGAAGAGGACAATCACTTCTCTCAATCTCCTGGCCGTGTCCCTGCTCTTGCAGTCCAGGGTGCTGACAGGTCTTTTTGCTGCCAGGACACACTGCTGGCTTGAGCAGCTCCCTGAATATCTGGCTCCATGGGGCTTTTTCTGTGGAGCAGCTTTCCAGCTTATATGGTTGCAAGGGGTTATTCTTTTCTAGATACCGGACTTGTTGAATTTCAACGGGTCTCTGTCGAGCTATTCCTCCAGTTTTTCCAAATCTCTCTTGATGACAGCCTGGCTCTCGAGTATATTGACTGCTTTCTCCAAATCCGATATCATCTGCATATTTGATATGCAACCAATCCACCAGGTCATTGATAAAGATGTAGAATGTGACTGGTGGTATTCCACTTGTTACCTGCCACAAGATAATTTAACATCTATCAGCCCTTTGCCCTCAGCCATCCAACTAGCTTTGTATCTATCTGGTAGCCCACTCATCCCAACTATATTGTCCTTGAATAAGAATATTCTGAGACAGTATTTAAATACTTGCTAAAGTAAGACAAATAATACTCACTTCTCTCACTTCATCCACAAATCCAGTCATTTATTTTATAATAAAAGGCACTCTAGTTGGTCAGGCAGTTTTTATCTTTGGTAAAGTTTAATCTTTGATTCTAACTGTTCCCAGTCCTCCTCTTCTTCATCCGCGCAGAAATGTGTTAAAAGAGCGTTTGCTCAAGATTTTCCTGGGGACCAAAGTGATGCTGACTGACTGTTCCCAATTGCCCTTTTGGCTTTTATTGAAAAAGAGGCTGTACAGCTTTTGCTTTTTCCAAAATTGACTGCATAAGAACCATTGCAGCAGGCTACATCAGGAACACAAGGACAATTTGAAATGAAGTATCTTTCTTCTCATTTTTTTGGATAAGGAAACAAACCTTCCCTTTGTCTATTGGGCAGGAAAGAACAAGACTTTGTTGTGACTGGGATCCCTCGGGCTATTGGAATATATATATTACAAGCACTGAGAGCCTTTGCGAGTTGGAAACAAATTTATGTTTGTATATCAGAAAATCTATTTGTGTATGTGTGTGCATGATTAAAAAAGAATTATATCTGTCATTTAAAGACTTTATTATACTAATAGGAGGAGAAAGCATTTATTCTGGTTGTGCATCTAAGAACACTGGATTGAAGCACATTTTGGCTTATTTTGGCTCATTTTGGCTCCTTTAGTGTCATGGATATCACATCATTTAATCTTTTTCAAAATGTGATCAAACTCTAATTATTTCACACATATCCCATGAATTTGGTTTATTTTCTTTACTTTTACATTCCTACTTGTGTATAAAGACTTGTGCATCACCAGAACTATGGATATCTTTGGTCGAGTCAGTAAGTCTTTTCATATTTCAGTTTCACTGCTGACAAATGACTAAATATCTGAACAGGGTTCTAGGTGAGCACCCAGTTTTGTCTCAGACACAGGTCAATGTTTTCTTTTATTTCCTAGATATGCCTGCACTATTATATTGCATGGCATTGTTTCCTTACCTCATACTTTTCCTGCGATTGAGCAGAAATCCAAGGTGGTTTATTTCCTCTGTGTTTTTTAATTAGTGGCTACCCATGTTGTGGACGTTCTTCCTGTTAAACTTTAAGTGCATTGTCTGGCACTTTGTACAATTATACAATAAATATTTCTTATTTCTCCTAGTGCAGTCTTCAAGCTCCTCTTATCAACAATGGCTTCTAACACGCTGTATTAGCAGCAGACTTGTGCCAAGATCAGTAATGAAGATATTATGGCCAATTTCTTAACTATTATATCTGGAAAAACCTCAAGAATAGTACTTGACTCGAATTTTAAATTGTCTCTAATGTGTTAAGGTCAATAATACTTTTTCACTACCCTTTATGTTGTTTCATTTGTTTGCATCTAATTCTTATACTAACTTATGTCTTCTACAGTTTAAGCAATGTTTTCCCATATGGCAACATGTCAAATGATTTACTGAAGTCCAGACAGATTAAACATATTGCCTTGTTTTATCTAGAAAATCAAAGAACTCATCAAAAAGAAATATCTACTGAGGCTGATGTGATCTATCTTTGGTAAATCCATGTGACACTTTATCCTATTTCCTAATTACTTCTATACATTTAATTATTTGTCCTCTTAAAATATCTTCTAAGTCCTGGGTATTGTGGCAGTTGAATGAGTGTAGAGCTGTCGAGATAACTTTCTTTTCTATTCTTCACTTTAGTCACAGTAGCAGTAGTAGTAGTAGTGGTAGTTATCAACATCATTAATTCTTAAAAAATACTGTAACATTTCCATAATAGCAGATTTAATAAACATTCTTACTACTGATTTCCTGAACTGTCTGCTGACNCTGAGGCTGATGTGATCTATCTTTGGTAAATCCATGTGACACTTTATCCTATTTCCTAATTACTTCTATACATTTAATTATTTGTCCTCTTAAAATATCTTCTAAGTCCTGGGTATTGTGGCAGTTGAATGAGTGTAGAGCTGTCGAGATAACTTTCTTTTCTATTCTTCACTTTAGTCACAGTAGCAGTAGTAGTAGTAGTGGTAGTTATCAACATCATTAATTCTTAAAAAATACTGTAACATTTCCATAATAGCAGATTTAATAAACATTCTTACTACTGATTTCCTGAACTGTCTGCTGACTAATAGAAATCATATAATCAGAGATTATGTCAAAGTTGGAAGGGACCCAGAAGGATCGTCAAATCCAAGTCCTTGATCCTTGCAGCACTACCTGAAACTAAACCATATGTCTAAAAGCATTGTCCAGATGCTCTTTGAAATCTCACAGGCTTGGTGCCATGATCACTTCCCTGGAGACTCTGCTCCAGTATCTGCTCAAGACGAACTTATGATACAAACACATATTATGGATATGGGAAAACTGATTACTCTTATCTTTAAGTCAAACAAGCCCAATTCTGAGATTTTAGATCAAGATAATTTTTGACTAAAGTTTTATATTTATAATTATAATTGCACATAGATAATTATCTATATCACAAAGAAGAGGATAAAAAAATGAAATGTGATTGTTTTTTCCAATCTAAATTTTTGCTTAGATTTAGGTAGAAGACTTTATCCCACTGCAAAAATCACTCTGCATGTTAGTTTCAAGGGACGTTTAGTATATTACACAGTTGCGCTTGAGTAACCTCTCCTAGCCCTTGGAGATACTCTGCGATTCACTCTCCAGTAAACTTTACGCTTTCTCATAAAATTAGTAAATAATTATAGGTCCTTTTGTATGTGATTACATTGGTTGTGATGTTGGAATATCTGGGGGACTAACACGATGTGAGTACTCTTCTATCTGCCAGGTCTTAATATACACGTTGCCTGCATCCCATCTGTGTGTCCAGACAAAATGCGAATGTAAATTATTCCTCTTGCTCCCTTACACTCAAGCTGCTGCGTAAAGGAAACCCAGATGCATTGGGCAGAAAGGATATTTATGGAGAAGTCATGCATAAATGGCATTTTATGGGCCATTTAGGAGGAGAATGGAGGCAAATATTTCCTAATATTACTGGCAACTGCTCCAGACCTGCTAGGAAGCCAGTTCTTTTGCTGACTGGATGGTAGCAAAGTAAGAGGGGTAAGAGAAAAACACCAGAACAAGGAAGTGGTGGGAGGAGTCACCCTGTGTATTAACACACCTTCCTATAAATCTACCCTCAACAGTCGGAGCCGTTTTCCTGTATCTTCGCTCCTGATATGAGGAAATGGCATGGAAGCTCTTTCTTATCCCAGCGGGTGTTCTGAGGACAATCACAACAAAGCTTGGAAAGGCTCACATCCTGCTGCAGTACTGGCTGCACAAGCAGTTGAGACAGGGGGAACACTGCACAGTGTGATAAATATTGACCTTTTAAGTAGTATTAGCAGTACAATCATTCCAGTGTGTATCCAGAATAATGTAAATCTACACACTGGAGGGTGTTCTTCCAAACACCAGAGGGTACATTTCACCATCACTGCATTCTGCATGTTGGTCGGGTTTTTTTACCAAAACTCTGCAAACAATTTGTCCCCATAAAAGTAGAAAGTCCTGAGTTGGAAAGGACCCACAAGGATCATTGACTTCAGCTCCTGTCCCTATCCAGGACACTCCCAACATTCACACCGTGTGTCTCAGGGCATTGTCCAAATGCTTCCTGAATATTGTCAGGCTTGGTGCTGTGACTCCTTCCCTGGGGAGCTGTTCCAGTGCTCCACCACCCTCTGAGTGAGTTTTCTTAATATCTAACCTAACCTAAGTAACGTATCCTCAAAGTGTATGCAAAATGCTGTGTTACTGATGATAATATAATAATAATATAAATCATATAAACTAATAATAATATAAATGTTCTGATGAGTTTACTTAATGGTAGGACTAGGAGAAATGTTTACAAGCATCTTGGACAGAAAAAACAGGCATAGTTGACACACCAGTAAATGGGAGATACAACACCAGGATGAAACCGTATGCAATGCTTGTGTTTGTTGTTAATCTCTGACAGTAAATACACTGTATCAGTAGTACTCCTATAGCACACACTGGCAGCACGCTGTACTTCCCGGTCCCAGATGAAGTCCACAGTCTGATCTCCTGACCTGCTACATGTGATTTCAGCTTTCTTTAGGGATTAAAGTATTTTAAACCTGATTTTAATTTCCTCTTATGTTTAGTGCAAAGTTAACTATAATTCAAATTTTGAGCCACCTGCAATTGATAATAAATACAGTTCCAAGCAAAAAGGATGATTCACCTTGTACAAGTCTAGCAATATATTAGGTTATTTTGTAGCAGTTGTCTCCCAAGTATGATGACTCAATTACATAGGACAGTGAATGCGCTCTTTCCTTCCACTCCTTCCAGTACTGCACCCCTCAAAAAGACTAACCTATAGAAAATAACGCTCTTGGCAAAAAGCAGATAGGGAGGAGGTGCAATCAGACTGGAAAGGTGATCAGAGAAATACCTAATCTGATCTGGTTTCGTATAGAATTGCAATAGGATTCATCAATATTCTTTACCATTATAGAGTGGCTATTTTTAGATATATTTTTTTCTCTTGGGATATTCATAGGCAGCCTTCGTATTCTGTCTGTCAGAACTATGATGTTTAATTTAATCTAAAAACAGATATGCAGCTAGTAAAACTTGCACTGACTTAATATATTCAAAGTATCTTTTAAAGGCACGCTGCTAAGTATACCTCTCCTATATCAACTGAAGGAGCTGTAAGGAGTGATGTGAGAGGAAGAAATAGAAAGCGAGAGGATTGGTTTTATCTTACTTGAAGAAACATCTTGGATTCCCAATGGCTACCTCTACACTAATAAATTAAATATTCTTGGGAAAATTCCTGGCCAACTGGTCCGCAGGAACCTATATCTATCTCAGCCTTCCACAAATAAGTTGGCTGCACATGAACTGCCTGTTAGAAATGGTGCCTAGAAATGTACCATTTCCAAGGACTCTGTAGGAAATTGCTGACTGGGACAAAACCGGAGCAAGCAAAAGATGATTTTAACTATTTAACTGTTGAAATATAGATAACATAGATTGTATTGGAAAGTCCAAAAATGTACTGGTCATTATTCAGTTTGATGGTATAGACATAGGCCCCAACTGCCTGTAACAAATTGTCACAATTTAATTCATGCTGCACCACAATTGAAAGATCTGAGGTGTATGTAATACCTAGAACACATTTTCAGTCATCCAGCAGCAAGCTGATCATCTAAACCACACAACTGCTGGTTCATAGGACAAACACCTTGTATTTTCACTATTGGTTTCCTTGACATACAGGCAGTAGCCTAGATTTTTCAGAGGTTGAAAGGATCCCACTTTAATTTCTAAATGGGTAATATAGCACAGTCCCTAACTGTAGAATCTACTAGAACTGAAACATTTAAAGTAGTCTGGCTAAAATGAAAAGAACTTTTTATTCTACTTCTTTAAATTTTTCCTCTAACCAAATTTAAACAAAAGCTGTGTTTGGCTGTAAAATCTAAGCAGAAGTCTGAGCAGGTTTTTTTAGTTGTATTTGTTGCAAGAGTAAGCAGAAATATTACACTACTCCTTGGAAATTGTAAATTTGGAAGAGAAAGTGCAAGTAGCAAACACAAAGAAAAAAAGAGGCAAAAGAAAAAAAAAAGCTAGAGCATAAGGCAGAGGTAAGTGATATCATGATGCCAAGGCTCATGGAGGCCAACACACTTTAGAAATGACTGAAGAATGTTTGCTCTGACCTAAGCAAAACAACCATCACAACAGAGGCAAGCTGTAGCTAATAATATCACGTAAAATAGTCAATGAGATGTACTGATAAACTTTGTTAGCCAAACCAAGTGAACAGAAACCTTTTGGTCATGTCAACCTTACTTCCAGCAAGTGTCACAGTTGTGCTACAGTTTTCATTAGAGGCTGAAGAACCTCGACCATAGATACTTGTGAGAAGCACAACAGTCATTGCTGGCTTCTCTCAATAATTCATGATCAAATGCCTGCAGTGCCACCCGCAGGCAGTTGGTATTTCTCCTGTTTACTAAACAGGTTCCCGCCTTACATTTCTAATCCAAATGGAACTCCTAAGCAGTTGGGTATTTTCCTGCCACTGGATTAAATCATCCTATTAAAAACTTGAAGCCCTGCCCAACTATTACAAGATAAAACAGAAAGAGGAACACAAAAACAGGAGGAAAGAAGAGAGAAGAAATATTTTCAAGTTCTATCACTGCTTTCAAGTTTAGTGCTGACATGCCTGCCTAAAGCTTTCTACTAAACCAAGAATGAGTAGTCAACATCTGTTGTGAATAATTTATTTATTTTCGGTTACAGAAAATTGGCAGCTCCAATGTCCCTAAGAGAAGGATAATTGTAATTATCTATGATGTTGTGAAAACTGTTTCAATGGCTCAGCAGTTACTGAGGGCCTGGGATTTTTCTCTCCTTCCAGAATATATATTCCAGTGTGTGTAAGGTTCTGTAAAAAATAAATTTTATGGTTCTTTGTGAGTTTTGGTGATGGGGTTTTTTTGCCTTCTATACCACTTTGAATACGCTATGATCTTTTGTTAATTAACAAATTAACAGGATATGCATTTAAAATACACCACTTACTGTTAAACCTGATGAAACTGTTACTGGTCCTTGAATATGCTGTTCTTTAAAGGGCTGTTGTATCTGTGTAGATTCCTGTGGAAATTCAGGGGGACCTTCAAAGCCAGCAAAGCACTGGAATGCCTGACATAAAATATCTGAAAAGATGAAGAGCTAAATACTATACTACATTGTAATACTCAGTTATATATAATTAACAAGTGAGTAAAAATGTTGATCTCATTTCTCTCATTTTGCAGGAAGAAGAAAAGATCAAACATTAAATCCAAGAAGTACATAATTTTCTCAGATACCCATTTCTGTTGCTATTTGAAAGAAAAACAAATAAAATTAACAGTGAATCTTTCACTGCAGCTTGTGCCTCCAACTCACCAGTTACCAAGAAAGATTACTGGAACTCTATTGCTTTCTATTGACTTTAAGTAAAACTGGACAGATTGAGAACTACTTGCTCCAGAACTAAAGGAAAGAAAAATGAGGAAGGTATTACCTTGCATATCAAAGAAAGAAATGCATCAAATCTGAATAAAGAAAAAAGTGAGATACAGAATTATTAAATGTCTGTGTATTAGGATAAAACGCATGCACGACTCCTGTAGAGCACCAAGTCCAAAGAATGTGTTGATGGGGAATTATTAACTCTGTAACAATGACAGCTAAATGTAAAATCTGACGGGGCTGAGGGAATTGAACTAACTTAACATGTGATGGATAAGGAAAACATCAGGAGATAAAGGCCAGAGCTGTATTAATAAACCGAATGGTGCAAGGGATCATTCTCTGACATTGAGGCCAATTGGCACAGTCTAGGCACGTCCATGCTATTAAACTTTCTTAGTCTCCAATGAAACATGGTCAGACCTGCACTGCCATTTGGAAATGATCCCTGACACATACAAACTCCCAAAGTGGATCCCAAAATTATCTGGCTAGTTGGCTTTGGTTGAAAGCATGAGCATTATAATAATTCACCAGTAGAGACGACTGCTTTCCAGTGCTGTTTCTAGCTCTTGTTCAGTGATTCATTTTCTGTGTACACCCATATTTTCCGAAAATCCTCTACATTATATTAAGAAGAAATTTTTACTTTAAAATGCATAGAAAGTAACAAGCAGTACGTGATACTGAAAAGATCATATTTAAAAGACCTTTCTTGTAAAATATGTTTGTTATGAAAACAAATTATTCATAAGTTAAAAATAGAACAAGAAAATAGGCCAAAATAGAGAAAAAAGTCGGAGTTAATTGCATAAGTTAACTTTCCATAGCTGAAAGAGACCCTTAAGTAGTTTAAAATATTAGCCAAAGAACCAAAAATTATTTCCACTAATATATGAAGAAGAAATTATTAAGAGAACAGGAGCAAAACCAACAACAAAACAATAATATTTAGAATGGGAGAAAGGAGATTCCAAGGACTTAAAAAGCATTTGAACTCATTTTGATACTCCAGAATGTATTGAATCTAAACTTTTAATCTGGTTTTGTATACTTGGTAGATAATAAATTGTTAAGGAAAGGACAATATAGAATTGTCAAGATGTGACAAAATATGCCAAGCTAGTCTAATTTCCTTCTTGACATGTTGACTGGTGAAGTGGATGCATGAAAAGCCCAGGATATATTTGATAGTCTGACTTAAGCAAGCCTTTTGGTAAGGATGCATGGGGTATTCTTACAGGTAATTCTGAGAAACTGATCTAATGCACTTGATGTAGAACTGGTAGGGGAAAAAAAATAACCTACTCAGAGCAGAGTTATGGCTAGTTTTCTGCCAAATTTGGAGACTCTTTCAAACTGGCCCCACATACTGCAGTTCTGGGATGGGGATTATTTAATATTTACCTTAAAGATGTGGATGATGGAATATGAAAAGTTGGAGGACTTCAGCCTGTGAGTGGTTATATCACTTTAGAGGATGGAAAAGTAAACTAGAGCAATAATGGTATATTAGAGAAATAGTCTGAAAGTAATAAGAAGAAATTTGTGAAAGACAACTACAAAGAAGCAAACTGAGGAAGGAAAAAATAAAGATACCAAAAAAATCAAAACAGAAGAGCAATATAGAAAATGGGAGCTGTTGACTACAAATATTATATAGGTTAAATATATGATGCTACAATAAAGGCCCTATAATTCTAAAGTGCATTAATTTCAGAGTTGTATACAGGACTTAGAAAGGTAATTCTTTAATTCTGCTTGAGCTACTGAGGTCTTTGCTCCAACCCAAGTTTCTAGAATTTGCACCATTCCTTAACAAGCAAGCTGGTAGACTCTGTAGAACCTAAGAGAGCTCAACAAAGATAAAAAAAGAGCACAAAAAGAAAATATGAGAAAAGGTAAATGTTTAGTCAAGAAAACAGAAAATCAGGAGATACAGTATCACAGTATTAACAGGTTGGAAAAGACCTTTGAGATCATCTAGTCCAGGCTATGACCCAACACCAACACCTACTCATCATCTAAACCCTGGCACTAAGTGCCTCATCCAATCCCCTTTAAACATCTCCAGGGACGGTGACTCCACCACCTCTCCAGGCAGTGCTGTTTGAAATCTATTAAACAGATACAGGCTTACACAGGCATAAAAAAGGTTTCTGAATCTCAAAAAATATCATTTCATGTATTTATGTTTTTAATATCTATATAATTTTTTTTTTTCTTTTTCTTTCAAGTTTGTGATGAATCAAAAGTTCTTCAGACTGTGCAGCTGCTCATTGAATATGATGTTGCTTGTCAGTTTCAGTGCTAGTATCAGCTTTCAGGGTCTTTGGCTTCAGGGCACACTTGCCAAAATTGTCTGATCCTGGCTGGGGATCCATGACTTTGAGTATGCCCAGGACAGACCCACTACTCATGCCCTCCCCAAAGCTGTAGAATCTTTGCCTTCCACTGTCTTTGGCCCTGGGGCAGTCTGTCTGTGCTGCCCCATGGTGCTCCCCCCTCCTCCAAATGCATCTCAGCACTCTGAAAATGAGTATAAAGATTGCTATTATTTTCTCCAGTAATGAAATCAGGTCTACATAACAGTTATTTACCACTTCTTATGTTTGTTTACAAATAACATTTCCCCCTCCTGCAAGAAGAACAGGAAAAGGAGCAAATCACGGTCTCAGCCTTCACCAGGGGAGGTTTAGGATTGACATTAGGAAGAAGTTCTTCACTGAGAGGGTAATTGTTCATTGGAATGCGCTGCCCGGGAAGGTGGTGGAGTCACCATCCCTGGAGGTGTTCAAAGAGAATTTGGATGAGGCACTTAGTGCCATGGTGTAACTGACAAGTAGGAGTAGGTGTAGGTGTTGGGTGATAGGTTGGACTCGATGGTCTCAAAGGTCTTTTGAAACCTTATGGTACTGTGATACTGTGATACTGTGAAGTCCAAGTGTTATGATCAGCATCTCACAATACCTGCTGGATGCGATGCAGCAATGGTTTACGCTGCCAAAGCAAACTCCGGTGCAGATTTTGTAAGTGGTAGGTTGGGAGGGGAGGAGAGGGCAAGTGGTAATCTCATTTTCTCCACAGGCTCTCTTTGAGCGCAGCATGAGTGTATGGGTGAACTACACTGTCCATTGGGCACTGCCCCTTCTAACTCACAGGTTAAATTGATTCAGTTGTGAAAAAAAGAATGGAAAGATATGTGAGGAAAACAAAGACATGTCATCCTATTGCTGAAGACTGAAATATGAATCATTTCCTAAACCAGAAAGAGAAAAGAAAGGAAATATATTTTTAAGGAACATACTTGCCCTGTTTCAAAGATTTAGGAGCAAGCACTGTGTATCAACAATGTGTGATATGAATGCAGCCCTGCTCATCTAATAACATTTTTTTTCTAGCCTTGAGGTTTGGAAATCCTTGAGTATATGAGTATTCACAAAGAGGCAGGATCCATGCTGAAGGCATAGATTTAAATATATCTGTGGGCTGTACTGCTTTAGTCTGTAACCTGTACTTCTGCAGCTCCCTCCATGCCAGACCAGTGCAGGAGGGAGTGCAGGCCATGCTGGGTAAACTTTTTGTAGCTTCAGACCCTTCATCCTCTGTTACACTGGTGGAATTTATGGCTGAATCAAGCCTCATAGTGTGAAATGCTAATGTAACCCAAATACATGAGCTATAATCCATAGCCTGGAGGAAGGTCTCTTATCCTTACGTCTGGGAGTGTGCTACTTTTGTGCTGCTGAGCTGATTTTGCTAGTAAAATAAGGCCTCCAATCATAGCTGTATATTGTATGCATGCTACTCTGCTGAATTTCATATACCCTGGGGTTCCTCATGGCTTAAAAAAATAAGGGGATCAGGACAATGCTACAAGGTGATACTTGACATAATGAAAATCGAGCAAACTTTGGTGATTTTAAAAGCAAGTAGATGAGAAATTGTTTTGACTGAAATAGACATGAACAATCTCATAGGTCTAAAAGATTAGAGGATTTATTATACTCTCAAGAAAATTATAGAAGTTGCTAATGTTCTGGCCACCTGCTGTGTCCTTAGTTAAGTGAGATCCAGTTTAGTTTTGTTTCAGTTTATTAATTATTGCAGAACTGGTTTAGATTTTCAAAGCCCAACCTCTAAGAGTCGTAAGGCTGAGGTTTTGTGTAAAAACAGGCACAATTCTAAGAGAGACAGCAGATAAGCAAATGCATACAAGGAAACTGGCATACTGCAAAATAATTTTTAAGTCAGTTTTCTCCTATAATTGTTATTTGTTGAAAGACAGTGGTTAATCCCACAGACTTTTTACCCCTTAATAAGGTCACGGGGAGGGCAGAGGGGAGTGGAATAAAGAAATTCATCTATACTTAATTCCATGGTGAGCTGAGCTTATTAAATCAGATACTCTAAAGCCAGAGTTTCACAGAAGAAAAGAGCTTTTTCAACTTCAGTGACAAGGCAGCAATAAACTGTCTTGATGATCACTGTTGTTAAATTGAGCCCCTTGGGATGCCAGGTAATTTGCTAGTAACGTAAAAGGCTTGGTCTTTAGCAAAAGCGTTTGAATGACTGTCTGGAGGTTCCATCTTTATAGTCCCTAATTCTCTAGCACCTTACTTTGCAGGGGGACTTATTATGCTGCAACACTCAGTTGATTAACTGCAGAAAGTTAGAGAAAGCAAAAGGCCATTTTCACTGCATGGGCTAAATTCAAAAGCACTAAGAGTAGCAGGCTGGAGGGAGAAGAAATGCTTTATTGTTCATCCCTAGAGCAACAGTGAAGTCACAAAGGAGATCTTCAGAGGGAGAACACATATTTAGGTCTTGGGAATTTTTTTGAGATGTAATTTGTTTTCAATAAAATTGCTAATTCATCAAAACTACAGAAAACTTTAGAATTTCTTCATATTCTCAGAAGTATCTCAAGTAGTCTGTTAACTCTCAATCTATCAGTAAAAACTATTTTTCCCCCAATAGCTCTTCAGAGTGACTTAATTTCAGAGTTCCTTAGTTTAACAAGTGCATACAGAGATTTTTTTTCCTTATACTTCACCACTCTGGCCTTTTAGATTCTAAATGCTGAAACAACACAAGGATCTCACTAGTTTGCTGCTAATTCATGTTGTCACCTCTTTTCAGAAAAGACAATTATGTTCTCCCAATAATATTAATTTCCTCTCTTCAAGGTCATTGGTTTTTTTTCCATTTACTTGGAAATCTCAAGGCTTTCCATACCCAAACACTGTTTCTCAGAGAAGAAAAAGAAAATACCTACACTCCCACCTAAATGTGACAAACATTTACTACTTCATCCGTCAAGACAAAAGCCGGACAACTCTGCCTTGCACGTCATGGTTTCTGATCCCTGTATTGAGAACAACTGAGTAACAGTTTTACCTTTCCATTAAGAATGATGTAATTAAAGATCTTGTTTGCTCCCAAGTGGCAATTGAGCACTGACCCAATCTAGCAAAGAGAACTACAATAATAAATGAACAAAGAAAAAGTGATAATGTTTTAATGCTGCTGCTTAAAGATTATTTGATTTAATGACATAACAATGGGTGCCAATATTGAATGAATACTTACGAAATATTTCTGTGGGTATGCACTCAAGTAAAATAATTGAGTTCTGCGCAGTAGCTTTTTTACTTTATGTTTGCCTTTTGTGAATATTCTATAAAGTGAATTTAATGGCAGAATGCATGTGATAATAGTCAGTTTTAAGCAAATATTGTAGAATATTGTGAGCTTATAAATACTGAATTTGAAGATGCAAATATTAGCATTGTAGTTCTGAATATTTTAAATGAACTCAATATTAGTACTCTTCTAAACATTTTTTTTTGCACTGAAACCTCACAATTTCTTTTGTATCCTGGATGAGTAAAAACTGTCCCACTCAGCCTTTGACAAAGGGGGAGTAACATGGTTGTGGAAGACAAAAGAAATACTTGTCTACAGAAGCGGATGCTGTTGCATCAAAATAACGTTGTGACCTAGGAACTTTGGCAGTTAAAACCCTGCACCCTGCTGCCTGTGAGCATCCTGGGTAACCCTTTATGCAGCCATACCCCCAACAAAAAAAGTCATGAAAATCTAGAGAGTGATCAGAAACACTCTTGTTGCACCATTCCAACATACTACAAGAAAAAAAATTCTAGGCATTTTTAAGTCTATTTTTATATTTTTACAAGAAATGTGCCTGTACCTGGAATCTGTGAACTCTGAAAGATCATACAGGGCCATGGGAATCACTGTAGCACAGCAAATATTGTTCAGGTAGTCGAACATTATACTTCTGACTGAAAGCCAATATTAAAAACTTCAAATTAAGAGAATGAGAAATACTCCTATGAACAATTGTATTATAACTGGTTAGTCCAAATCTCTTTCATTTAGTGGTTCTCTCATATTCTGAAATGCTTCCAATAATCAGAGGAGACTGTTCCAAAAGTCAGAGTTATAAAATCTCATTTTCTCTTCTCATAGTCCAGACTTCTATTAGACTCAAGAAAAAATTGCAAATTGCTTTGAATAGAAAGTAAAATTAGAAAAATTTGTCTGGAAAATGTAAGTGCCCATTTAAACTAAATGGGGTGGAGTTAGTGTAGGAAATAGAGGAGAAAAAAACACAAATTTTCAGACAAGTAGATTTAATGAAATAAATATGTAAAATTTACTAGAATTAGATAACATTTTTATTTAAACTAAAAATCCATGTTTCTTTAATAATCGGATATTTTAAACTATTAAAAATTCTAAAAAAAAAGTAGACTATTTGCAGTTGATTTTTAATTAAATCCTCTCTTTAAATGAATATTTTCCTGGCTGAAAGCTTTGACTTTTTATCATTTTTTTATCATTAATTCACCTCCTGTTCATTTTAAAGAAAGAAAAATTTCAGTCTCTACATAGTAAATTCTTGCTCCTTTTCTGATCTAATCATTCTCATCACAGAATCATCTCAAGAAGATTTTACATCATGAAGCTATCTAACACACAGGGTAAGTAAGAAATATTTACAGAGAATAGATTGCCCATGGATTCTCTAGAAATAGTAGTCACCTCAGGAGCTGTTTAACACGTAACATTAAAAGAGAATAAATCAGGAGCTGTGTAACACATAACATTAAAAGAGAATAATGTGATGTGTGGTTTGCAAGGAAGAGTTGAGTCAAGTTATTTTCTCATTTCTTGCTTGTAAGTTTGTGTGGGTGGTTTGTACTTTGGAGTATCTATTATTTGCTCTTTAGTAATATTTTTATACTTCAGGACCTTCTGCTCTATTATCTCTTTCTGGTATTTAATGTGTCCAATTACCAATACATGTCTTTCAAGTGTCCTTTACAATGTATTACAGCAGCGAGGTTTAATTATGTCCCCAGCAGCCTCCTATGTACTGAGTTTATGGAGGAAAAAAGAGAGAACGTAGATGCACTTACAGTATTACATTAATTACTAGGAGAGCAAAAGCCCATTTGTACATATGCTCCTTGGCTATTTGCTCTCCCCAGTGCAAGTCTTTCTATTAAATCTGAATTTTCATTTGTTACTGACAATTGCAAACAGTGCTGTTCCTCCTGTCTGAAGTCTGCCAAGCCAGCTTCTCAGGGAGAAAGAAAGATCTCTTTCTGTGCACTTGAAGGATTGGTACTGAATTCCCTTCACTACATACTCAAGATAACTATAGGAATATATTATTTCATTCCCAAATTAATTAATTACTTTCTTCTTTCCTCCTGGAGTACCGTCCCTCTGCAGCAGGCAGTTAGCATTTATTGAACAGGATCAACATTGAAAGCTGTCCTTTCCTGTATATACATACACTCTTTACAAAAACTTTCCTCTCTCCACCACTTTCCTGTGTAAAAGCCCAATTACAAAGACAAATATTACACAGAACCCTGAAGGATAATCAGCAAACTCACTTCTGCATCTGATGATGATCCACTTAAAGTATCCAGTTTGAGTTGTTTCTTGGAAATGTTATTTAAACATCTTGCATGAGTTAACCACCCACAGAGACAGATCAGAAAATGATAAGCTGGGAGCCAGGATCTAAGACAAACAGAGCATATTAATAAGTCAGTCCTTTGAATGAATGTGGATGAAAACAAGTGAACAACATGATTTTCACCAGTGTCTCATGTAGCCAAGAATCCTCCAGCACACTGATTACGAGAGTGATCTTTGAGCATATGGGTGTAACAGGAATAGCTGTTGTTTAGTTATTAAGGGAGCATGACCATGCACTTGTTGATTTCATTCGTATCAATAAAGCATTACTGGAGATTGTTTCGCTCCTCTTAGGCCAATTGTCACATCACAACTGTGCCTATGCTCTGTTAGCCTCCAAAACTGACGATGAACCGAGAGATGCTAACTGCCTATTAGCTGCAGTTCTTGACCCATATCAACTCCTGTCCAAGGCTTAGGAATTGTTGAAAGAATACTGGATCTCACGCCTACTGGGGGCCCTTTACAGTAGTTTATCAAAATGAACAACTGAATGTATTGCCTATGCCTGGATCTGATCAAATTACCTACTACTGGTCTACTCTATCTAAATATTTATGAATACATTTCTTTACATACACACACACACATAAATACATGTATATGCACACATATGCACGCACAGTATAAGAAGTATATAAGAATGAAGGTTCTCTAAGAGATTTGTATAACACAGCCTCAAGCTCCATGTCGTGGCATCTTCACCAGCTAAATTAAAGGCAGTGTGAATATGCTGATACATACTGCAATCACACATCTTCTTACAGTGTAGACATACCGTAATAATGAGTGTCAGTGAAGGTCCTGGTTCAGCTCTAATCATTTTGCACTGCTCTGCGGTACAGAGAATGCATTTCATCTACAAGTGGAGAGTGCTCCCAGCAGAGGGAAATTCTCTACTTGTATAAAGTCAGCACAGCTGATTCCCACAAATGTCTTGTCAACCCTGTGGGGTGGACATATACAGGATGAATAACAGAGCAGAAAGAGAGTCTTTCACTGGTTTCATAAAACTGCTGTAAGTTAGAAGAGCCCTCAAGCTATTCTAAATGAGGTCATACTACTGGCTTTCCTATCTTTCTTTCTGACTACAGGAATATGCACATTTAACTGTACAATTTTTTAGGATGAAGCAAAACAAAGAAGCCCTTGTGTATCAATTTTTTGTGTGCGGTGTGCTGAGCAGAACCGAAAGTGCATGCATAGCATGTATCTTTTGTGAAGAGGAGGAAGGCAGGACAGAATATATCTTCATGTGTAAAAATAACAGTGTCATTATGGATCTCCAGAAAAACAAGGGAGTAGATCAGGGAGAACATGTTGGGAATTCTGAAGATGTACTGACACATTCAGAACAGCCCTATGTCTCTTTTACGATTCAAGCATATTTTTATCTCAAACATTAAAATGAGTTGTTCTGTGATCAAAAAAAATTAGTGTACTCAGGTTTTCTGTGTATTGCTGTCTTACATCCACTTATCTGTTCACCACGGAGTTCTACTGTATTGCCCTTGCTGCCCAGATGCCCATTATCCCTTTAGATGTTCCTTCAGCTTTACATCTGCATGTTTGGTCTCCATCTCTTCTATCTGCACTGTCGTGTTGTTCCTGGTTCCTCCACTCTGGACAGAGAAGGAAACGGAATGAGCAAAACTCTTCTGAGTCATATATGGGCCATCCAGCCAGCAAGAATTTACAGAAAAGTTCACTAATAGTTGAGGAACCAATAAAAATCAATGCTGAACTCTTCCTCAAGATGTTCTGGCAGTGGGACTTTCATTTGAGCCTTCCTCTACAGTCAGGCTTCTGGTTTTGCTGAATGTATAGGAATTTTGTTCTTCTCCAGAGCCCAGCTCCTGTGGCAAGTGTTGAAACTGGCTAATGGATTCAAAAGTTATTAGGCAAGTAGAGCAGACAGCAGACAGTGTGGCAGTGTCAGCTTCATTTCTTTAGGAAACCAGGCTAAACATGGATTTGCATTTTGTACATTACACTCACAAGACAGGAAGATAGACATTACAATATTACATCAGACTAATTGTCTGTTTTGTCTAGTATCCACTGCCAGTGCTATTTGCTTCAGATGATGTTGCAAGAAATGCTGTAGTGAGCAATTAGGGATTAACCTCTCCATAACAGAAGTTTCTTAATTCCCATCAGTTAGTGATTAGCTTATGCTCTGAAGCATGAAGGTTTATATCCCTTATGAATTTTTGTTTAATCTAATATAATTGCGGATGCTCTTGTTATCCATATAGCTGCTTATCCTGTTTTGCTAGATTTTTGTTGTTTTTTTTTTTTTTACTTTTGATCCCACTGTGTTCGTGGCCTCAGTGATATCCCATGGTAATAAGTTATTATGGAAATAAAGTTTCTGTTCCCAGCATTGTTCCTTATTCTACAGCGTAATTACAGTGAAGTATATTAAAAAAATGGAAGTTGTGTAGATGGGAAAATATGTTTGTTTACGGTTTTCTCCAACCAGATCTGTGTGAACTCATTCAAAGTCCAAATATCAAAATACTACATTGCACTGTCTACTACCAAGGGTAGCATTCATTCTGCTTAATTATTTGAGCTCATCTCCTCAGACTCTGTTTTATACAGGAAAAGATATTTTGAAGGACAGTATGTAAGACTTATTGTAGATGCCCATAGTAAGAAGAGACACCTGGAGTGCATCACTTCCCATCTATTTACTAATATACCAATGTTGACAATTGTCTCGGATATAGAGATTTATTATATAGATATCTACTTTTATTCAAATTAATACTGCTCCTGAATTCTCAAAATTCAGTTTAGAGGTTTAGATACTTTCAGAGAGTCATTTTACCTAATAAAGTCTAGCTCTGCAGGAACCTGTCTCACTGACTACATGCAGAGTGTAACACTGATTCCTAACTTCATGAAAGTCATCACAGAGGTTTTTGCCTTGTCCAATCAAATCAGCTTTTCCCTTACTGTAGTTCTCAATTTATATTTTACATATGAATTTGTCCATTCCTTGTGGTAAATCTAAAGGGAGTATTTTACTCAATTGCTCACTTAGACATGACTGTTCCTGGAGTCAAAGTGTCTTAGACATGCTTTGCCTTCAATTCTGGAAGAGAAATAACATGCCCCCACTGTAAATTTAATCCCCACTTCATGTGAAGAGCTGAAGAAGAAGTGAAAACAGAAAACCAGATAAGTCAATGTTAGCAATAGGACACCTTTACTTCTAACTTTAACAGGCAACATGTTGGAAGAATGATATGGCAGAAGACTGATCACAGTATCAATAACAAAGCATCAACCAGACCATGCTTCCCTCACATGGAAAAACTGAGATAAGAATGACAACACAGCATCCTCTCTGGCTTTGAAATTCTAAAGTGAAATATTTATGATCCCCCTGTCATCACAAGTGCCTTATTTCCCTTTTACAGTCTCATTTTTTGCTTTTTTTGGTGATCTGAGACACTTGACTTTTATTCCTTAATTAGAGAATGTGAAAGTGTAACCTTATGCATATCTATGAATTAAAGCAGCTTTTAAGTTCACAAGGAAAGAACGACAGAAAGAAAACTTTTCCTGTTTGAGCAACAATAAAAGACCACTAAACTCATTCATTAAGACTTGTGATTTGGAAAGAGAAACCTAGCCACAAAACAAAAAACAAGCAAAAATCATCCACCAAAAATCCCACCAAAACTCAGAGGAAAAAAAAATCATATTTTTCTACATGCTTAATGAAGCAAGATAGTTCACTAAGGGGTTAGATGATGGCTAGAAAACAGAAAGGAAGAGGTGGGATATAGTCTGTGGTAGAAGCTGCTGGGCAAGTTCAGCTGCTCCACCTGAGAGCTCTCAGGTAACCACAGAGGCTCATATTTGGGTCCTTAACAACCCGTGGATCAGAAATATGACTCATAAATACTTTTGTTGATCTGGGCCATAAATATAGATGTGACTTCTGTGCTTAGGTTCCAAAGAAACCTGAGGTCATCAGTTGTGACTTGCCCAACAGAAGCTGACAGCCTGCGATCTACGAGACTGATCCTCTAACATGTGTCCTGTAAGCATCTCAGAAGAGCAAGCTAAAAATGGGTTTGGTGGTACGTTCGACCAGAATTGAGATAGAAGATGGAAATTTTATAACCAATTATTTTTTCATCTATTAAAGTTCAGAGAACACCAAGATGGGGATCAGGGGGTGTGATGTGATCAGATGCATCCCAGAGTCCCGAGGGAACTGGCTGGTGTGGTTGTCAAGTAGTTGAAGTCATGGCAGTCAAGGGAAGTCCATTGTGACTGGAAGAAAGGCAACATTGGACCCATTTTTAAAAAGGGTACAAAGGAGGACCCTGGGAACTACCAATCTATCAACCTCGCTGCTGTGCCTAGGAAAATCATGGAACAGATCCTCGTAGAAGTTATGTTGGCAAAGGAAGAAAAATTCCCCAGAAAATAAAAAACCTGAAACTATAACATTATGCTAAAGCACATGGAGGATGGGAAGGTGATTCGAGAAAGCTTCTGCAAGGGCAAGTCTTGCCTGATCAACCTAGTGGCTTTCTGTGATGAAATGACTGCATCAGTGGACACAGGAAAAACAATGGATGTAATCTACCTGGACTTCTGTAAAGCCTTTGTAAAACCTGTAAAGTCCCCCTCATNAGAGCTGAAGAAGAAGTGAAAACAGAAAACCAGATAAGTCAATGTTAGCAATAGGACACCTTTACTTCTAACATTAACAGGCAACATGTTGGAAGAATGATATGGCAGAAGACTGATCACAGTATCAATAACAAAGCATCAACCAGACCATGCTTCCCTCACATGGAAAAACTGAGATAAGAATGACAACACAGCATCCTCTCTGGCTTTGAAATTCTAAAGTGAAATATTTATGATCCCCCTGTCATCACAAGTGCCTTATTTCCCTTTTACAGTCTCATTTTTTGCTTTTTTTGGTGATCTGAGACACTTGACTTTTATTCCTTAATTAGAGAATGTGAAAGTGTAACCTTATGCATATCTATGAATTAAAGCAGCTTTTAAGTTCACAAGGAAAGAACGACAGAAAGAAAACTTTTCCTGTTTGAGCAACAATAAAAGACCACTAAACTCATTCATTAAGACTTGTGATTTGGAAAGAGAAACCTAGCCACAAAACAAAAAACAAGCAAAAATCATCCACCAAAAATCCCACCAAAACTCAGAGGAAAAAAAAATCATATTTTTCTACATGCTTAATGAAGCAAGATAGTTCACTAAGGGGTTAGATGATGGCTAGAAAACAGAAAGGAAGAGGTGGGATATAGTCTGTGGTAGAAGCTGCTGGGCAAGTTCAGCTGCTCCACCTGAGAGCTCTCAGGTAACCACAGAGGCTCATATTTGGGTCCTTAACAACCCGTGGATCAGAAATATGACTCATAAATACTTTTGTTGATCTGGGCCATAAATATAGATGTGACTTCTGTGCTTAGGTTCCAAAGAAACCTGAGGTCATCAGTTGTGACTTGCCCAACAGAAGCTGACAGCCTGCGATCTACGAGACTGATCCTCTAACATGTGTCCTGTAAGCATCTCAGAAGAGCAAGCTAAAAATGGGTTTGGTGGTACGTTCGACCAGAATTGAGATAGAAGATGGAAATTTTATAACCAATTATTTTTTCATCTATTAAAGTTCAGAGAACACCAAGATGGGGATCAGGGGGTGTGATGTGATCAGATGCATCCCAGAGTCCCGAGGGAACTGGCTGGTGTGGTTGTCAAGTAGTTGAAGTCATGGCAGTCAAGGGAAGTCCATTGTGACTGGAAGAAAGGCAACATTGGACCCATTTTTAAAAAGGGTACAAAGGAGGACCCTGGGAACTACCAATCTATCAACCTCGCTGCTGTGCCTAGGAAAATCATGGAACAGATCCTCGTAGAAGTTATGTTGGCAAAGGAAGAAAAATTCCCCAGAAAATAAAAAACCTGAAACTATAACATTATGCTAAAGCACATGGAGGATGGGAAGGTGATTCGAGAAAGCTTCTGCAAGGGCAAGTCTTGCCTGATCAACCTAGTGGCTTTCTGTGATGAAATGACTGCATCAGTGGACACAGGAAAAACAATGGATGTAATCTACCTGGACTTCTGTAAAGCCTTTGTAAAACCTGTAAAGTCCCCCTCATCATCCTTCTATCTAAATTGGAGAGATATGAATTCAATGGGTGGACTGTTCAGTGGATAAGGAATTAGCTGGATGGCCACATTCAGAGTGTAGTGGTCAACAGCGTGTTGTCCAGATGATCTGTGACAAGCAGTGTCCCTCAGAGGTCCATACTGGGACCAGTGCTGTTTAATGTTCTCATTAATCATATAGACAGCAGGATCAAGTGCACCCTCAGCAAGTCTGCAGATGACACCAAGCTGAGTGGGGAAGTGGTCACACCAGAAGGACGGGATGTCATCAACAGGGACCTGGACAAGCTGAAGAAGTGGGGCTGTGTGAACATCGTGAGGTTCAACAAGGCCAAGTACAAGGTCCTACGCCTGGGTCAGGGCAATCTCTAATATCAATACAGGATGGGGGATGATGTGATTGAGAGCAGCCCTGTGGAGAAGGACTTGTGGGTGCTGATTGACAAGAAGCTCTACATGAGCCAGCAATGTGCCCTCACGGCCCAGAAGGCCAACGGTGTCCTGGGCTGCATCAGAAGAAAGGTTTCCAGCAGGACGAGGGAGGGGATTCTCCTCCTCTGCTCCACTCTTGTGAGACCTCAGCTGGAGTATTGTGTCTGGTTCTGGAATTCCCAACATAAGAAGGATAAGGAATGGTTGGAATGGGTCCAGAGGAGGCTATGAAGATGAAGAGAGGGCTGGAGCACCTCTGCTGTGAGGACACACAGAGAGTTGGGGCTGTTCAGCCTGGAGAAGAGAAAGCTCTGAGGAGACCTCATAGTGACCTTCCAGTACCTGAAGGGCCTACAGGAAAGCTGGGGAGGGACTTTTTACAAGGGCAAGTGGTGATAGGATGAGGGAGGTGGCTTTAAATTGGAAGGGAGAAGATTTAGATTAGACATTAGGAAGAAATTCTTCACAATGAGGGTGGTGAGACACTGGCACAAGTTACCCAGGGAAGCTGTGGATGCCCCCTCCCTGGAAGTGTTCGTGGCCAGGTTGGATGGGGCCTTGAGCAGCCTGGTCTGGTGGGAGGTGTCCCTGTCCATGGCAGGGGGGTTGGAACTGGTCCCTTCTAACTGGAAGGTCCTTTCCCACTCAAACCATTCTATGATTCTATAATTAGTGCTAAGTCTCAGAATGCATAGTTAAGATGGATGAGAACTGTGACCACAGCTTTGTCTATTTCATTTCTGTCTCTCAGACTGAAATGAGAGCTACAATGCCTGGTGGCTATTAAAAACAAGTTTCACAAGACGGTTTGGTTGTTTTCAAAACAACAAAAGTGTGCTCCTGTGGACAGCTCAGAAGGAGTGACTCAATGGTAGATTTTTGTTTAAATGGATTTATGAAAGATTGCTTGGATTAAGTGTGATTTGTTCTATTTTCAGTCAAAGAATATAGCTGTTATTTGGCAGTTACATTTAATAAAGTCTTTCTGCAAAATAACCAATGGTGTTAGATTATATTTCCATTACAACATTAATAATGGAAAATGACAACCTCAAAATGAAGGTGAAATCAAAATATTTTTATTTAGATAAATAATTTTTATTTCCCAGAAAATAGTAAGCCCATCACTGTATGTTACTCTGCATTTACTTATGAAAATGTAAAATAATAATATTGTCTGTGTCTGCCTAATTCTATTTGACAATAACAAAATAAATTTACTATTGTTTATTAGAGTTGTTTAGAGAAGTATAACTTCTCTTTGATTTGAATTTCAAATACAACCTTTTTAAAAAACATAGCCAGAGATATTCATCTAAAATATTGATAAGAAATATATATTTGAGAATATTTAATTATAGTCACTATTCTCACCTTAACAGTCACTTGTCGTTTTTTCAGAAATTACAATTTTTATTAGAATTAAAATAACAATGACCTAACACTTTCAGGTGTTTTTCAGTATGCATTATTTTTGCATATGAAAGAGTAAATGCATAAAGGTATGTGCAAGCAAAACAAAACAAATCAAGACTATCTTTATTTTAGAAATAGCTTTCGCTGTTCACAGAAGTAGCAGCTTCTTGATAATAGAGCCTTTAGGCACTTGAATTTGAGTAATTATAGCTAACTTTTAAATTATACCTTATTCAAGCAATACATCATGGTTTCATACATCTGGAATCTTTATTGCAAAAACATATAAAAAAGGTTCTTTTACGATCACTCAATTAAATAAAATTTTGGTAATGGAAGAAGAGGTGGAGTAAGAATAAGAAACACAGATTGCTATATTAGCCTATAAGGAAGATCTTACTTTCATCTTAAAGACATGGTGGGGAGATGCAGAGAAGACAGTCAGACTTTTTTTAGAAGTACATTGTGGTCGGATGAGAAGCAAGAGACACAATTTTCTGCAAGTAGAATTCTACTTAGATGATGATTTTTTTTTTCCTTTTTCCCCTC